>JAOEHY010019389.1:0-12976 GCA_025447955.1 Psilopsiagon aurifrons | reverse complement strand
AAGGGGGAAGTGAGTGAACAAACTGCGTGGCTGATTCATGGCTTAAACCACGACAGGCAGAAAACTCTACCTTCCATTTCTCTGTTTGCAACTTAATTTCTGTTGTGATGGGTCAGAGAGACTTCAGAATGACACCAAATTTTTATTTTGTGTAGAGATTTATGAATGGAGGCACTCTGGCTGGTCTGCAGTGTTTAGCCTGTTATTTATGCCTCTCCAGATATTTTCAGAATGTGTTAGTAGTGTCAAAGGTAACAAAATAATGATCATTACTTTTTTCTCTTTATATTCCTTGATACTTATGGTGGGGAAGAGGTGGAAGAGTGCTCTGGTTGAAATTACTAACCTAAAGAACAAAAATAACTACAATTTTAAGCATCAGCACTGATGATGCTTAAATGGATCCCAGAAACATGTGGGATCCATGTCACTGCTGTGCTTACTTTTTGTGTATCTCTTTTCCCATTGACAGAGTAACTAAAGTTTCTTAAGATATTATGAAATTATATAAATAAATATGTCTAAAAACAAAATATGAAAGTTGGCACTGACTTCTTTTTGTCAAATGAAGGTTGGTGGCTTGTCAGTTGACCAACATTTTTATTTTACATTGGATTTTCTTTTCCTTTTTATAGCTATGATAAATCTCCATTAGTGTTTTCTGCAGTGTTTTCCAGACGTCTTAAAGGAAGTCAAGCATGACAGAGTCACCTTTCAATTGACTTTTTTTTTTTTTTTGCCATAGAAACAGGATTGAGTTGCTAGATAAGGAAATGGTACCAAATTTGAAAGAGCACAGGAAGATACTTAGCATCCAGGCAGTTATAATCAATTGCAGCAAATCATATCATTGATATTTTCCTATTGGAACAAATAAGTTATTTCATTCAAATGTAAAAGTCCTTTCCATGTGCTTGGCATTTAAACACCAGTGTTTGTTCTTTCAAACACTGGAGCACAGAAAACACTGTGGCAAAAAAAGTCCAGTGGAAAGAATTTATTTCGTTTTTTTTAAGAGAAGTTTGTAATACATCTACTGATATGGAAGATACATTAGAGCCTTTCTGAAAATTTCAATGATCAGTACAATCCTTTTAATGGCTGTACTGCTGACAGCGGCAATTTTCCATTATCTAGCAGTGTCAATAATGCTGTCTTCTGCTTTGTATGATGTTGTTTCTTCAAGTATCTAGCTGACTTTTAAGAACCTTAACCACAGTACCTTTGAAGGAAGAGGCAAAACATTTCTTCTTCAACTTGTGAATTCTTAGGAGATTAATTTAAGACTGATGATAAAACTATAAAAGTGTGTTGGCTTTGTTCAGGAACATAGGTTTGAAATGATTCAGGTTGTGAATGGGACAACACTGAAAAGCAGTCCTCTTGGGTGAACCACATTGTGCATTCAAAATCTTGAGCCTGCTTAGATCCAGTATATCTGTTTAGGTGATAACGCTGTGCTCTGCACAGGTTTAACAAAGCTATAAAGAATTGTATAACCATGTTTAAGTTAAGTGAAATTTCATGCTGTGTGTACATATAAAAAATAAACATACATGTATAAATACACCCTCAAATTTTCCTCCTTTGAATCCCAAGACTAGCTATGAAATGCTATGCTAGACTTTCTTTACTCTGCTGCAGCACTATTTTCTTCTCTTTCAAAACTCTTGTGCCTCAGAGCTATCAATTCCTGACTTCTGAAGCTGCTTGATTTCCTTTATCCATATTTTGTCCCACATCTTCTCTGGGTTGTGTTGCCTTCACAACTCTTCCTGGACAGTAATACAATTCCACTTGAAATGCAAAGAAGTTAAGCTCTACAAATGAAAATTGTCTCATTTCTTTCTTTTAGACTTTGTTGCTGCATGGCAGTTGTGAAATATTTGCCAGTTTACTATAGAGAAATATAGTAGTGATTTTCTGTAAACATAAGAGATAACAAATATCTGTACTGCTCTCCATTATTTTTCTTCTTCCATGTCTTATAACAGGTAAATGCCACATTTTTAATGTTCTGATTTTAAGGGAGAGGTGGAGGACAGTAATCTTATAATCCTGTTGAGAGTACCAAACCATACCACTACCTCCTGCAAGCTACATGTTGGTCCTAAGACCTGAGCATGCAGAAGTTTTGATTAGTCCATCATTATCTTTCCTTAGTGGTTTAAATTATAATAATTTATTAGGTTGCATCTATGCAATTTATTGTGAATTCACAGTGTGACATGTTTATTTTAATTATCTTTTTTAATATATGTTGACAGAAGAAGGCAGCTTGGGAATATTTCATTATATTTTATCTCTGGAAAAGTTATTTCAGAACCCAGGATGACTGAAAATAATTATTAAGATCTCTTCAGTGTATCAAAATTCTAAGTACGTGGTCACGAAAGTCATAGAACAAAAACTTTGGCTGAATGTGTTGAGGAAGAGGAATATTTTCCTTTTAAATGCGATGCATTGATGGTTATAACTACTAGCATGTAATTATAGTCTGTGACATGTGGACAGGTAAAATTGGCAAGGTAGATTTACCAGAAGTACAAATAAACCCTGTGGGCAAAACAAGTAGGTGCTGTGGTTTGTGTTTCACCAACAGTACTGGGACACAACAGTCCCCATGGATGAGCCCTTTTTTTGTGTTTTCCAGCACATGGAGCATCAGCCAACTCTGGGCTCTCACTGGTTATGGGATTTTTAAGAAAGTATGATTTTGTAGCACCAGCTGCTACCCTGCTCACAATAAATGAACTAACTATACATATAAGTACACATACTTTCTCAAGTTTAACTGCGGTAGCAGAGGCACACAATTCAGTCCTTTTTATGGCATTTTTCAAAAACAAATCTATAGTGGAGTTCCTCAGATTCATACTTCTTCATCTCGCATTGTGGATTAAGTAATAGGTACTGGCCATCTTTGGTGATGTTTCTTCTGCACTTTTTTAGAAACTTCTAAGAAGTAGAGTTCATTGCAGGAACAGTTTGTACTGTTTACTTAGAAAACCATGGAACCCCCTATAGTGTTCAAAATCCCAGGCTGCTCTGGCTAATTTCCCTTGCTTCTTCCTCAGCAGCAAAAGAGACGTTTCAGTTCATACTGATACTGAGATTATCCAAGTTAGTTTTAAATGAGCTAATTCAACTGTAGGAAGAAGGGTAATTTAACGGATGGTGAAGTGTGAACTCCATGCTTCTGTAATGAGACTGCTACCAGGAACTGAGTTAGCTCAAGAAATTATACAAAACATGGAAGTCTACATTATGATGAGTGCCTTAAAGAGCATAGAGCTCTGGACTTTCAGTAAAGCTAATTTTTCCCTGGTATACTATGCTGAACAACCAGGTAGAAGTTTTGAATTGTTTCACTCTTTGCTGCATTTTTAGTTCTTTTTTCCCACTGATATGCAACCTTAAGTGAATAAACTTCCTGTGTATGTAAATATGAGCAGGAAAATCTGTTCTTTCGAGTTATCAATTTCACATTTCCAAAATTATTGAACCCACTGAATAATTTCAGCAGAAGTTAGCAGAAGTAGACGTCTCAAAAAAAATAAAAAAATCAATATTTATGTGTGCATTTAAATGGCTTGTGAAAAGAGACAGCCAGGTAGTGAAAAAGGTCCTAAAAATGGCCAGTGGAAGAGTGGGTATTATGAGATGTCAAACAATCTACTGATGTCGATTCGTTGTATGCCTTTTGTTGGGAAGAGTTTAAGGCGATTATATTTTCTTAAATACCAAAGTCTATCATCTTTACGAAACCACCCCTCAATCATTTCATTGTTTACAGAAAAATGTGTATTTTTTTTTTATTTTTTTTGTAGCACCTTTGTCTCTGGGATTTAAAATTTTCTTATTGGTATATTTAGATTTCTACAGTAATTTTTATTTCAGGTTTTAAGAGCAAAATTTCATCAAACAGTAAATGTATTAATTTCAAGTCTTAAACTTTGATGGTTATATTTATATACAAAGCTTAGAACACCTTCCTTCTCATCAAAAGCTGGAGAACACAGTAGTGGGACACCCTCTAAGTGAAGGGACCCGACTCTTTACTGTGGAAGATGGTTTTGTGGCAAAGTTGATGCTTACTCTGTACTTTAGGGGTACCCTAACCAGTCTCTAACCCTTCAAGGTCTTAAATGTCACAAGTAACAAGTGATAGGACACCACTGCTCCAGGGGAGGTTTGGATTGGATATTAGAAAAAATTTCTTCCCCAAAATGGTAATCAGGCATTGGAATAGGCTGCCCAGGGTGGAATCATCATCGCTGGAAGTGTTAAAAAAACATGTAGCTTAGGCCTTTGGTGACTTGGGTTAGTGGTAAACTCGGCAGTCCTGGGGGAAAGGTTGGTCTTGATTATTTCGAAGGTCTTTTCCAACCTAGTTAATTCTATGATTCTATAATGACCAGGTAAAAATGAGCAACTGGTGCTAGTATATGGTGGTAGAAGAGGCCATGGTTAAGTTTACAATTGTAGGGTCAGATCTTCAGGAATAACTAAAAAAATCAGCTAAGGATCTAGACATTTCAGAAATGGCTACAAGCTCTCTTTTTAAAGGTGAGTGACGGAGCAGTTATGCTTTGCGTAGGTAATGTTATGACATTAGTTGTTACATCCAACTATTGTAAAGTTTGAATCGATTTCTTTGTTCTGAATCTCATTGTATACAATCTGGGTACATGAATGAGGTCAAACACAAGTGACTGTAAGTATGAGACAAAACACAACTGTCAAAGAAGGAGAAATATAAATCTGAAAGTATAAATCTATGTCTGGAATTTCATAAGAGAAAATGCAGACCTGCTATTATGAAGCCAAGAGCTGCAGTAGTCAATGGGATGTCAGTCAAAGGAAGGGTAGTAAGTGTTGTTAGTAATTCCATTTCCACATGTGTTGTCTTGAGGTGCTGATTGGCACAAGCATGGAACAAATTGCAACTCTTCTGTATTAATAGTTAATGTAATTCTTTATAAGAACAGTATCAAATAAAGTCTATGACAAAATTTTAAATAAATATTTATCTTTTATATATATATATGGTAAAATAGATCTTGATATGCTAAAGTAAAAAAAAAAACACAAGCAAAAAAACAACTGCTAAAACCCAAGCCAATCCCCCACCTAAAAAAAAAAAATCATCACTCCCCCAATAAAAAAAACCAAACCAACCAACCAAGCAAAAAAAAAAAACCCCAAAACCAAAACAACAAAACCCAAACACAAAGAAGCAAACAGAAAAAAACCCAAAACAAACCCAAAAGAAACCTAGGCAGGCTCTTGTCTGTCTCTTTATGATATATAGTTTTGGAGTGGGAAAGGATTTAGTGTTTCTAGGTTTCTGAAATAAGTAAATGATTCTTTGAGGTTTTCTACTCCAGAAGGAAAAGAATGTTATTTTCCCTTTAGAGATAAACAAATATAAAATACACTCCTAACAAGGACTGAAGCTGATTTCAAAAGTTATGGCTTTCTTTAGCTAAGCCTAGATATTAGTTATCATTCTGTTTTGCTCAGCCTTCTATAGGAAGATGAAATTTGCTCTTGTGTTTCCTCAGTGCTATACTCTCAAGATCTTCTCCTAAGAGCATGTCTCTGTACTAAAATAGTATAGTCTCTGGAATGATATCCCAAAATATATCTTTAAATATTGAAGTCTTGTCTTAGGTTTGAACTTGTTTGAGATTTTGTTAGGTTTGTGGTTAAAAGGTTAGTAATAGTATACCTAAGATCTTCTAGCTGTATCTCATCAGTGCTATGATCAGTAGTTTGATTTAGTTATCCCTTCTTAATATTAAAATAATCCATAATTTAGGAGTAATTGATATCTGCACTGTTGCTTGAATAGTAGTTTTTGAGTTTTCCTGATGCTTTAAATATTTAAGAACTTTTTGAAATGTTTGAGTGTTATTCAAAAGGGAAAACCAAAATATTTTAATCCTCTGAGAGATAAGAATATTTCAGATAAGAAGCTTGTTTTTATGGAGGCATCATCTAAAGTTCTTGATCAGTATGATTCAGCTCAGAAGTTTCTTTAAATTAGGTAGTGAAATCTTTTACATTCTAGACTAATTTTAGCTTATCTGCTAAAATAAAAACGGTAAAACCAAATCAACCTAAAAACTCTGCCATCAAAATCACAAACTGAAATAACTTTACTAAAAAAGGGTATTAGAAAAATTGGTCAGGAGGTGCACCTGTGTGTGCATACATATATATAATCTGAAATAATATGAAGTTAATATTTTTCCTCTGACATGTCATCTAGAAAGCTTCATACCACTTCCATAGGATCTATCGTTAAGCTTTAATAAGTGTTTTAAACCAAATCCTTTTCTTATCTCACTTTGGTGCTGTAAATTCTATTGTGTTTCAGGTCTGGTATTACCAAAGAATATTTTTCATCATGGCCTATGCCACATTTAACAAGAACTTCCCTAGTACAACAAAACGTAACACTTTTTTCTTATAAACTTTTTGGTATAATCTAGATGAAGAGAAATTTATTATGTGTGCCTGAAAAAACAGGTTTCATAGTGTCTTTTGATGAAATAAGTTTATCATCCTATAAAAGGTTTTGTTGGCTTCTCTCTTGTGCTTTGTATGATACACATGTATATCCACGGCTGCAAGGTTCAGAAAAATCAACATGGGAAGAAACCTCCTATTTGTACGTTTCTGTCTGCCTCAGGAAGATTAATTTGTTTAGGTTGTTACATTTTGAGATTTTTAGATAGTTAGAATTTTCCTTTGTTTTCTGAACATGATATAAAGGTATCTACAAATGCCCTGTTATATAGGTAGGGGAAAGAAGCAATGATTACAGTAACAAAAGCTTGACTTAAGATTACAATGTAGAGGAGAAAATTTAATGGGGGAAGTATATAAAAGGGGAATATTGAATAAGGAAAAAGATGTGGCTAAGTTATACCTACAAGGTCTGCCAGATGCGGTTATGTCTCAGGACTTGCTCATAACTTGGATGTATGAGACCAATAATCCTGCAACACTTAGCAAGGCAGTTATGAAAACACCAGCCAAAAGGACAGTGCTGTAGTGTTCCTATGAGAAGCTTCTTAGTAAAGCTACTTCCCTGTGAGGTACCTAAAACTTTGGTTTCTGTAAATGCTGCTTCACTGGAGTTGAAACTGTGCCTAGGGATCAGGAAAAATGTGGAAAGAAAGAAAAGCTTGGCTGCTTATTTATTTTCTATAGTTTGCTTTTCTGTATGTTCCAAAGTACTGTGTGATGTCTCACCTGAATTATGGCGATTGAGTTGCATCTGAATTAGTGCAGATAGACCACCCTGCCAACCCTGAAGTCTTTGAATTTATGAAATTGCACATTGTTTTTCTCAAATCAGTGTTTCGTCTGGACATTACAATTTAAAACTAGCTGTTTCTTAACTCAAAGAGTTGTCCAAAGTTTGAGGCTTCCTTTTTGACATATCATAGAATTGATCACAGTCCTAGAATCCCTTGGAAGCCTTAGTGCAATTGAACTTGATTTCATTTTAGTTGCTTACAAAGGGGCTGGATACTAAATGCCTGCATCTTCGTGACATGAAAAGGTCAGTTGCCAGCAAAACAGAAAATAGTTATGACTGGAAATGATAATGGCAAATGGAAAATGTTCACTAAATGCCCCAAAAGTTACAGTGAAGCATGAGTCACTGATTAGAAGGTGACTCTGAGGGAACATGAGTGTTACTATGAGTAATAAACGTATATAGAAAATGGATGAAAGAATTTAATAATGTAAATCAAAACCTGGAAATTGTAAAGAACTGGTAAGTCAAGGACAGAAGGTGAAATTAATAGTCAGCAGAATTAAGAAAAATAAGAGGATTAAATATGCAAAGAACAAGATGAATCCTGACAATTTTATCAGTATGTTGCTGGATGGCAATAGTGGAATTGATCATGTGAACGCAGAAAAGGCAGACATGTTCAATAAATATTTGTATTTGGGGAAGGGGGCAGGGAGGAACTAGATGATGTAATATGCTTTGCTTTCCAATTGTAATTAAGAAGATTAAGTAGCAGCTACTAAACTAGACATTCTTAAATCAGCAGGTCCCAATAACTTCCTTATTACAACCTGGCAGAACTGCTTTCTGGAAGTTTGACAATCAAGTCCTTTTTTTCCAGTCATTTGATACTTTTTCATCTTTTTGTGCACTATTGCAGATATTGAGTAACCACTCAGCAGTTCTCTAGACATTGTACATAACCCATTTAAATTTCCTATTAGTAACACATCATTCCTTCATATGTTGTTTAGCACATGTCATACTGAGCTGTAAAATTCACCTTTCCCCTATCTATCACACTTTCTTTGAGCTATAAAATTGCATGATAATAGTCTTTGCATGTGGAGTAGAAAAATTTGCAACTGTGTGGGTTTTTTTTTCATTCACTGTGTTTAATTGTACTACTATTTTTGCTGAGAACCCTATTAAGAATAAGGTCTGAGAATCAAAGGCATTTGCTATCCACCTGTCTTTATGGTCCACTAATGTTTCCAGTCTATATTTATCATGGGAATAAGCTGCTAGTTTGAAGAAATTTTGCTTAGCCTATGCATGTTCCATGATAAAAGGCAAGATTTATTGCCAAGAGAATAGAGTTTTGGGCATCAGTAATGCTGCTGCTGCTGCTATGATTTTTATCCTTCATACTCTATATACCAACTCCGAGAACTGTTTCTCCCTAGCATGTTACTGGTAGTGTATTGTTATGATATTGAGACATCTAGTGTAATATTGTTATTTATGCCCTCCATGTAGTCATGGTTCAGACATATTTGGGGCTACCATGCAACGTGCTGGGGACTCTTCTTTGCAAGAATTGACCATTGGAAGCCCCTCTTTAGATAAGATTTCTTAAAAATAGCTTGTTAAGGCAAGCATGACATATATTAGCCTTTCAAAATTAGAAGGAAGAGCACTTGGTTGTAGACCCTGGAAAAATGTTATAATACCTTAAGAAAATTGCATTTGCAGCTCACCAATACCCTGAAATTATTCTTAACAGAAGTCTGTCTTTGAATGTTGTAAAAAAGCGGCAACATAATTATTATAAAGTTTATTAAAAAAGGTCAGTAAAAGTGAAAAAAAAATTAAAATAATTCCTCACACTCCTTGTGGTCAGGCTGAGAAGCTATGAGGTGATCACAGCAAGCTGGTTTGTATAGTCCTTGTGTTACTGTATTTCTGCCTGCTGGATTCACTGAAAAGTGAATCTGGTAGTTCCTGCTTTCTTTTTATATTCCAAGTACAAATACCTTCTTAGAAATAGATGAAAATGTTTTGCCATCCTCATTTTTTATTCTAGCTCTCAAACCCTCCCTCAGCTGTCCCCTGTTGCCCCATTTTCTTAATAATTAATTCCTCCAGAAGGAAGTTTTAGGCTTATTTCCACTAGACCTACGGCTGCTCTCTACTGTTTAAATATCCATGTACTTTTTTATGGTCTCCTGCTGAGGTGACAAAACAGAATCATGTGGTGACTTCTGTAATACATGCCTAAACTCTAGAATGACTTGCAGTCACTGAGAGAGAGAGAGTGGGGTTTTGGGCTAGGGTGGGTAACATGAAGTCATAGATGCATATTTGCGATTAATATCTGCTGGACATTACTGACTGCTGCTGAGTTTAGGTATGATGGTAGTCAGTTTAGATGAGGAGAGGAAGCTAATTATCCGTAAGCTCTATCTTTGTACCCTTACAACCACCCTTACTGCATTTCTCTAGTTATCAATGTGGTGGAAGATATATAATTTTTCAGTAAGGTTTAGAGTCTGGCTGTTCTATCACCTCTTAATTCACCCTGGTTTAGAGTTGTCACCGAGTAAGATGATACCATGACAGTACAGAATTAGTTACATGTCAAAGAGAAAATCAATAACAAAGTATATCAGTGTAAACCAGGACTATTAAAGCTAGAACTTAGAAAAATTCAATTTGGAAATAATTTAGAGGGTAGGTAGGTCAGTTGCTTACTGAAAAAAATGTGCTTGTATAATTTTTTAAATTTTTTCTTAAGTAATGTTTTAATTTAACAAGGAATTGATTCTGACCTGTGAGTGGAAGTCAGACTAGATGATATTCACTTTTAACATTATCTGTAAAGATACTTCGAGATTTGTTACTTCCTTTACAGTATGAGCAATGCTGCTTACTAGTTTTCATGAACAGATTCCTTCTTGTTAGTCAGACAAGTGCCTTTCATGTTTTCTTAATCCTTTAAATTTTTGAATGATTTTCACCTCCATTTTTTTCTGTGCCCAATGAACTTTCTGTTCCCTTCATCTCTGTCTGGATCCTTTTTTTCCCCATGTCTACCCTGTTTCCCCTTCTGTCGCATGAACATATTTCTCAAATTAGTCCTTCCTGTCTTCCTAGAAACTAGACTTGCATTCTTAATGGGGCGCAGATGAATAGACTTGCATTGGTCCTTTTCTAAACGACCAATGAGACCAAGAATTCTGAAAGTATTTAGCAGTGGAATGAGAAAAGACAAGGATAAATACATTCACTTTTGCTAATGCAAACACCTCTCTGGTATGCATGCACCTAGTGAATCCTTCCTTCTTTATAGAATGAGAAGGACTTTTTGCTTTTGTTTGCACAGCAGATTTGTTTTGCAAATGAGATCTGTCATGCACTCTGCATTAGCTCTGCGTACATGATACCCACTGTTGCAGAAAGCTTATTAGCAGGAAGGGCAAAAGAAATCTGTTCAGTATAATACCAACTATGCTTTAAATCATAAGTGTGGAGCACCACAATTTATCTGTGCTGTAAGCTTCATTTTAAATATCCAGTGCCTTCCAAGGGTAGTACAGTATATGCTACAGAACCCATTTTTGTCACATTAGATTCCAGAGATGATGTTAGAGATATAATACATCATAGTGTACTTGGTGTCACAGCTGCTTAAAAGATGGCTTCCACATAATTTAGATTCAGACACCTCTAGGTGAGAATATTTCATATTTCTGCACTGGTGGTATCTTGAATGGAATGTGTTTTCTTATACCAGACATATTATCTAGTAATATTTAGTGTATTAATTGTGTCTCAACAGTGTGTTAAGTGTAGCTGACACTTACTGCATGTTTGTTCTCTAATTTTTGCTGTTTTAGAGTGAAGGAATAGTCTAAAGCTCTTGGTATTATCTGTGATGCTAAAGAGATGGGTTTCAGATTCCTGTTATGGCTGGGATTTCTGCATTCCTGTTTTGTATACATGGATATTTCAACATAATCTCTAATAGGCTGTGATTATCCAGGCAGAAGGTGGTGAAGTTACAAATACTGGTGACCTGTCTTTTTCTACCAGTATGGGATTGAAATGGTGAAGGGTATTGTTACGACATAGGAGCAGGAGAGCTTACTGTCAGCAGGGATTCAAAGTGACTAATTATAGACATATGTTTTTTAGCAAAGGAGATCGTACTGTGGGTTACCTTGCAAAGCTTTTCTCTGATCGCTAAATTTGTCTCTGTCTTGCTTGGTTTCAGCTATTCATTTATGAATTAATTCCATCAAGGCACTGGTAGCTGTGTGGGTTGTTGAGCCTGTGTTGATGAATACATGGAGCCGTACATTATCACTTGCACTTAAATCTTCAACATCTAACAGATTTACTCAGTTTAACTTAAACTGCCTGGTCAGAGAGTGGGATCAAGGTTAGTGTGCTCTCTCATCCATCTTTTAATGTCCATATTGCTCTTAATAGTCTGCCTATAACTTAGCTGCTGACATCCACAACAAACTTGGAACACCTACACATACTTTCTGTTCTTGTCACAGATTATGTTGAGACATTTCTAGTAAAGGGCCATGCATAAGTGTTGATGCTATAGGGCAGATGGACTACACTGGGTTGCATATTAATCTTTTTTCTAATGTCATCCCAAGATGGTGCTTGTATGCAGGATTGCATCTGTATACTGCACGTGCAAGGCAAGTTTAGATTTGGTTTCAAAAGCTAAAATTGATCTTGTTGCTTTTTGAGAAGCACTGAAAAAAATCCATTCAGACAGCATTAGAGAGGTGATTAGGGCACGAAGACATTCTTGGGACACAGAGGAACGGACTGAAAGATTAGATGTGCTTCATGAACTTTTTGTCAGGCTGTGTGGCTGTGTCATCAGACTCACATATACATGTGCAACTTTAGTGCAATCTGGCCAGTTCTATCAGTTGGATACGGACTTTGGGGAATAGAAAGGATGCTGCATCCCTCCTGCACCCTTTATCTTTGTTTTATCCTCAATTCCGTGTGCCTGCAGTATGCCTTCTTTCTCAGCAATGAATGTGACTGTGACATCAGTTGATAAAGGTTATTAGAGGGTTGCAGTTTTGGAGGAGGAGGATATCTGGAAGAGAATTTGAAAGTGCTACCCAAATGTACATGTGCAAATTTCCACCATTTTTATAGCTTTGCCCACTTATGTGCAAAACAAAAAGATTAATGCCATTGGATTAACCTATTACAATTATTTAGTCATAAAAATAAAAAGAAAAAGCTGCAATTTTATAAATAATTGTCAGAGAAGAATAACTATGGGAAATTAGGTAAAAAATGAAATTATAAATGAGACCTCTTTTGGAATAACCTAAAGAAGAGGTGCTACATTATTATTGTAGCTCATTTGCATCCTCCAGGACGCAAAGGAAAAGGCATCTTTCATGGATTAAGAATACTCCACACTCAGTGTAATTAGGAAGCATTTTTTTGAAGTGGATAACCTGAGCTTTGTGCAGGTAAAGCTGCTAAAAACCCTATGCAGCTACAGTCTAAGAGACATATTTTGAATTGTCACTACAGAAGGTAAATGAAGTGAGCACCACTCTGTGGTATTAACATTTCAGCTTCTGATTTTTCTTTTTTCTTTTCTTTTCTTTTCTTTTCTTTTCTTTTCTTTTCTTTTCTTTTCTTTTCTTTTCTTTTCTTTTC
>JAOEHY010019388.1:0-20596 GCA_025447955.1 Psilopsiagon aurifrons | reverse complement strand
GGTTAGTTTTTTTTTGGTGGGGGGAGGGATCGAGCATACTAGTTGGCTTTATTCTGGTGGGAAAACTGTTTTACAGCTACAGTTCTTCAGTAGGAAGATGAGTCTGCTATACGTGTTTTGGTAGCAGCATGGATGGTAAAAATCAGTGTAATTTTTTAGAAACCTGGTATAGATTTTGTCTTTTTAAGCACCTAATATTTGTTTTGTTGTGCAGTGGAAGTACAACTTAGGCACTCTCTCTTATTTCCACATGTTCCATAAGGACTGTTTCCTGGAGCATTTTGATTAGTGAGGCTGAAAAAATGGAGGAGAAATCAATCTCTGGGATTAAAAGAATTCTATTACTTGTTTGTTTCAAGTTATGTTTACAATGAAGCAGTTCTCTAAAGACTGAAGATTAAAGAAGAGCTATAGAGACCCAAAAGAAAATACAGATGTAGAATGTATCCAAAGTGTTTTTCCCTGTTATTTAAAATTCCAGAATGCACTGTTCAAACCTAGCTCCCAGCGCTACTTATTTCTGCCATGTCTGTATTGTCTATTTGCTGGATGCAGTGCTCAGCTCTAATTTTGTAATTTTTCTGACAGGGCTTTGAATTCCCCTTTCATACCTTCTCTGGTTTGATATTTTTCATTTCAGTTCCTAGATAAAGACGTTTATTGATGTGCAGCAGCATGCAACCTTCTGGGTAGTCTGTCTTTTTTGGATGACTGATTAGAGATACTTTTCCCTCCCCACCCCAGAAAAGCTAAATATATTTTATTGGCTAAGATGTGACCTTTTAATTCCCTTCCCTCTGGATAGGGAGGTAGGGTGAACAACATGATGAATGAAACAAAATGTGTCTCAAAGGAGAACTGATTGACAGCAGACTGCATCAGATTTCTGTCTTTTGTAATCTTACTGATATCAGTGAAGTTGAATTGTCTGCGAAAGTGTTATTAATGAAAGGTTTTTCTATGACTTGAATGAAAATTTATTTAACTTACAGTTTTGTGAAAAAAGTTGTACTGAAAGGAAAGTTTGATTATCAACATTAACTCGTATTAGAGATTAACATTAATATAAGAATATAATATGTTCTTAAATTTCCTTACATGTGGCACCTTATCATCTCAAACTGCTGAAGTGTCTAAGGAGTTCAAGTACAACGAGTCTTGTGGGGTGAGGGGTGTCCATTAAACTCACTTCTGGGACAATATTTTTAGTGTATATGTGTCTTTCTTTTTTCTTTCTTAAATCAGTTATTATATGCATGTATTTATTTGAAGAGTATTTAAAGCTGAGAAAACTGAGTTCTGTGCAGAAATACCCTTGCCCTGTTCCTTAAAGGTTAGTGTGTTTTCAGGAATGTGTTCCCAGCACAGCACTGCTGCACCTTCATACAGCACTCACCCTTCTCATTCCCTTATAGATTTACTGGCTGCAGCTTACCTGTCTAATTTTTGTATAGGTAACACAATAAAAATTGCCTAGCTTTGAAAACAGCATGACTGATAGAAGCTGTCTTTATACCTTTTAGGTTATCAGATAGAATTACATAATTAATATGTTCAAGTTACCAACCCTGTGAAACCATCTATCTTACTTTAACACACACTGAACTTGAGTCATATTGCCAACTACAGCCTCTTCAGGAAGGCTGGTCTACACAAAGCTCTTTTCCCCTTCATTGTTTTAGTTGATTTCCAAGTCAGCCACAAAATAGAAACCTGATCACTTGCTTAGAACTATTAAGGAGATGTAAGAAGGCATAGAATAATACATGCTTGAAGAGACACTTTCGCTCTATACAATTAAAGCTGCAGCTTGCAGTTAGATAATGCACAAAATAGTGGACATGATGCTGCAGGTTTGCTTGTTGGAAGCTTGTGGATCACCGTGTTTTTACTAGTTAGATTTACAGTAGAGCAATGCCTACTTAAATTCATCTGCTCGGGTCTTTAAATGAGGCTAACTTGAGCAAAAGAAGCTGTTTATGATTGCTTAATAACAATGAATATCAGGAAAAATGCAGGATTTGTGCATACCTTTCATGCAAATTTTTTTTTCTCTATGTAGACTTGAACAACTTTACAAATACAGGTTGGGCTGATGCTCCAAGAGATCATCTCAGTCATGCTTTGCTGGAGCAAGTATATCTATGCCATCATTGTCAAGTATTTCCTTCCATGTGGTTCACAACTGCAGTGTCTAATCAGTCCTGGCTCAACAAGTATTTGGATCTGCCTTAATTTTGTGATTAAATACGGCAGATTCCTGTAAATAATATCCCCAGTTAAAAATGTGCTGCTCTGTAAATATGTAAACGTGTAGTGCAAAAAATTGTTACTGCATAGATGCATATTGTGTGAGCTCGGGCACTATTTAAATATTTCCATAGGTTCTTAGTTCTTAGTAGGCAAGCTACAGCTTCCTTTTTTATGAAGTAAACCACTTGTCCCTTCCTTTGTGTTCCTGAAGAAAACCTGACCATTATGCTCACTTTAGAACAGCTTTTAAAATATGCTGGAAGATGTTCTTGTCTGTGATGCACATTGGAAAAAAAAAGTTTCTTTCTGCTTCTTCCTTGTTCTTCTGACTTTTGTTATTTATTTATATATTTATTTAATCTGTGTTGTATTAAAATTGATTCTTGTTTATCTGTGCAGAAACATGTTTTTAGGAGCAGGCTTTTAAGTGCGCTTGTAAATATTGCATGCATGTTTGGTGAAAACTGTTTCTTCTTGTGCTTGGAAAGGTTTGAAACAGATGGTGATGCCTAGTGAGATTTTATTAAGAAATATGAAGCTGTTATATACCCATGTAAATTTTTTTTTTTTTACTAGACACATATATTCTTACAATTATCAATGATACGGTGAAAATGAAATAATAAATGGAATGAAGAAAGGGCAATAATGGAGGTGGAAAACTGGGAAGTTTTTTCTTTGAATGTTTTGAAAATAGGCCTTTGTTCTGCCATTTGCAGCTTGTTCTGTCTTAAGAAAAGTCCATTTATTTTTCCTTCCACTTGAATATTTTCAGTATCCCTCTCTGAATATAATAGCAGGGAGAAAATACCTCAAGATATGTTAAAGTTTTAGCTTATGAATGAGGTTCCTTCCATAAGTATAAACTCATTCTTGGCACACTGTGCTGAAGATTATGCTGAAAATCTGCTGTTCAAGAGATCTTTCTAAAATTGTGTGGGGGAGGAGAGGGATAGGAATGGGGAACAGAGAAGGCACTTTGAAACCAGGAAAATATATTGAAAATTACAGGCCAAAATCTTTTTCAGAGTTGTGGCTGCTGTTGCAGTGGCAGATTTGTGAATGCATATCTGAAAGCAGAACAGCACCCTATAATTTGAAGGGCACTAAATAAACCCCTTAAAAGAGATATTTCTGTGATTAAGATCATGTACAGTAAAAGCATAGCTGACTACAGATGAAGGCCTCTCTTGTGCTGGTAGTACTAATTGTGTTGCTGGGGAATGGTGAAAGGTTTCCTATGTGTCAGTGCTCCAGCTGGACGATAGTAGGGTTTTCATGGAGGGCTTGAGTGCTGAAAGTCAAAGTGTATGCATCTTAAGTTGAGGCGGTATTTCCTTTTGCTGGCACCTCTGATAATCTCTTAAGAATATGAGAACCAGCTGCTTGAATGCATCCTTCCTCTTCCTCCGCACCCTATGCTTCATACCCTTGATGTTCTTAGGGGAAGCCTTGATACCTAAGCACAAGGTTATGGCCACAGAGGATTGAAAGAATAAACTCCACAGTCTGTGTATTAATATTCTCCACTCACAGAGTTTTCATCTAGATAATGTTCAAGGGCACTACTGTGAAATATACTAAGTGTTCTCTGGAAAGTCTCTATGCTGTCAACTCTTCTGCTGCCTTTTATCAAATGATCCTTTAATGTTTGCACCTCCACTGCTATATGACTGGTTACTGCCAGTTGAAGGATGACAGATGTTGAAGACTGTCACTTCAGCTTGACGTAGAGGTGATTAATATACAATTGATTTCATTCCCTCCATCTCTCATGATAGCAGCCTTAAATTCAGTCAAAATACTTTGTGACTCATAATTTGGCCCTTGTACCAGGAGGTGTGCCCTATACATATATTCTGAAGTGTAAACCAAAGTGGTGTCATTGTTGTGGTGGTCCTCCTGGCAGTGCCAAACTTGACCTCTGCTTTTTTGTGTTCTCTGTCCTGGTGGATGCTTGATAATTGTTTGTGTCAGTAATATGTAGCTTGAGGAATAGATTTAGTTGGCACTCTTATAAACTCAGTGAGTGATATCACAGAAACGGGCTGTGGTGTTTGCTGCAGCTATCTGTGTTGCAGCTATCTGTGTGTGTCTGTGAAGAAGTCACAGTTCAGTTAAGGTCATCTTGCATATGTTTCCCAAGTGGTTCTTGGGAGTAGGCACACAGAATACTGATGAACCAGACAGGCTGAAAGGCAGAGGCGTAGCATCAGTTTAAACTGAAGCAGTGCTTGGACAGCCATTGTCAATACTTGCTTAGGGCTGGTGTCTTTGTAATGATGACACTTGTGTTTGTAGAAGGCTGGAAATGTTCCTCTATGTGAAGGTGAAGTGTTTTTCCAATGCAGCAAGCAAGTGTGTGCACTGTATTTCTTTACTCTAGGGAGACTAACCTTTGTGAAGAGAGATTAATATTTAAGTCTGACAGTTATAGATTTCACTTTAAGACAGCTTTGCGTAATTCCTTGGTTTGAATTCCAGGCTAAGCCACATCCTAATGTGCTGTAGGAGGACTTTCTTTTAGCACATTCAGTTAAGAGGCAGCGCATAAGATGTTAGAGTGGCCAGCTAAGAAGCATGAGCCTTGAAAACTGAGCCATCAGCAATGATGGGGAAGTATAGCAAGATGAAATCCTCACTTTTTTTTCACTCTTAAAATTGATTTGCTGCTACAAGGTGGTCTTGTCATGTATTCCAAACAATTCCAGTCCATTTTAGGAAATAGGGAGACATTAATCTGTTTTCAATGTGTATTATAGCAGCTGAAAGACTGGAAACACTCTTGAAAAAAACTCTCTCTTAGCAAGTTAAAAGGAATGCACCTTAGAGGAAACACTGCACTCAATGAACTACAGCAGGGGCAACTATTGTGACTGTTTTCCTTTACAGGGCTGTAAAGGTGGGGTAAAATGCCTTCATATTTGAGTTTTTCCATTTGCAAAATGGAGTTTATGTAAATACATTAAACAAAGTGTGCCAAAGGCTTACAAGTACCAAGTATAAATAATTTTGAAATAAAGTTACTGTCTTGAACAGAAGTCTTTCTTTCCAACGCATTCCTCTCCTCTATTAATCTGGGGAGTCACCTCTTCATGTACCATTTTGATCAGTAGTACAGGACATAATCAGATGAAATCTGTTGAAGTATCATCGCTGGCAGTTGCATGTTCATTTTCTGAGGATAGAGAAATGAGGTCTCGTACAGTGCTCTTTCTTCTTTCTTTAGGTTGCTGAATCATCACATGTGAAAATAGTTGCAAAAACATTAAATTGCAGCTGAAGTAACATTTTTTTTGAACTTTTTAAAGGGTTTTTTTTTTTTTTTTTTTTTTTTTTTTTTTAAAGACAATCCAATCCTGCAGAATCTTCTTAATTGCCAAGGTGGGCAATGCCTGCTTAGATCACTTGTGGTGGGATAGAAGTAGCTTCTGCTACCATAATTTCTGATATCCAAACATTATTTTACTTTGAACTGAAGGTAGGTAAAAGTAGCCTTTAACTGGAATAGTGAATGACAGTAACAAGACTTGACAAGTGTATAAGTATTACTTCAGACACACTAAGTATTCCACAGATCTTAACTGAAATCAGTAGCTACTCTGGAATCTGATCGTTGAGTATAGCCTTGATTGGTTGTTATTTGGTTGGGTTTTTTTGATCATTGTGCATACCTGTAAGTGCAGCCATTATCATCTACATTAGCTTTGATATACAGTTTTTATCAAAAATACTATTTTTATTCATTTACCATTCAGTTTATCATTTATTCTTTCCAATATCTGAGCAAGAACACCATGTCTATCTACTATGAATACAGTATTAGTCTTTTATAATGCTGTAAGAGTTCTGGCTGCACTTGAGGACATTCTGAACCGCAGAAATTATTAAATGTGTTCATCTTTCTGGGAAAATTGCATATTCTTATATCTTAATATATAGTTTGCAGACCCAGTGTGTATTGATCTGAGGGCTGATGATTGTGTAGAAGTGATCAAAGCTACTAAAAATCTTACAGAAATCCTCAAAATATCATTTTTAAGGGATAAAAATAATAGATCCATATGTACAGCTGGACCTTAATTTCCTTAGCAGCATGACCGAGTTCTGCGTATGCATGTGGTTTTCTACTCACATGTTTTAATACGTGAACAAGAGGTGAAACTTCTGTTCAACTTGGAGTGTTCTTTTGACTCTGTGTATTAGCTCTCCCATTCCCCCCTTCCCTGATGCTACGCTTGAAAAGTCACTATTTGCTTAACTCAGATGTTCCTTTTGTTTCTTTATGGAAGCATTAATTAATGTTTTTCATACCCACTGTACTTTGTAAGTTTCTTTGCTTGCTGTGGTATAAAAAAGTTGAAGATCCCTGTTTGGGCTGTCAAAATCTGCAATAGCCATAGAATCACAGAATATCTCAAGTTGGAAGGGACCCATAAGGATCATTGCGTCCAACTCCCTGCTCCTCACAGGACTATCTAAAACTAAAGCATATGTCCAAGAGTGCTATCCAGATGCTCCTTGAATTCTGGTAGGCTTGGTGTCATGACTGCTTTCTTGGTCAGTCTGTTCTAGTGACTGACCACTGACTTTTGGTGGAGAAGTTTTTCCTAATGTCCAATCTGAACTTTCCCTGATGTGGCTTCATTCCATTTCCTCATGTCCTGTCTCTGGTCACTAGAGACAGATCAGCACTTCCACATCCACTGCCCCCTTGAGGAACTTGAAGACTATGATGAGATCACTCAACCTTCTTTTCTCCAAGCTGAACAAACCAAGTGACCTCAGCAGCTCCTGGTGAGTCTTGTCCTCAAGACCTTTCACCATCCTAGCCACCCCCCCCAGATGCACTTGAATAGCCTGATGTCCTTCTGTTGAGGCACTCAGAACTACACACAGTACTCCAGGTGGGGCTGCACCAATGAAGTGCAGAGTAGGACAGTCACCTTCCTTGACTAGCTTACTATGCTGTGCTTGATGCGCTCCAGGACATGGTTAGCCCTTTTGGCTGGTATTCAGCTTGCCACCAATCCAAACCCCCAGATTTCTTTCTTCAGGGCTGCTCTCCAGCATCTTGTCTCTTAATTTCTACATATAACCAGGATTATCCTGTCCCTGGTCTGGAATCTGGCACTTGCTCTTGTTGAATTTAATACATTTGGTGATTGTCCAGCTCTCTAGTCTATCGAGATCCCTCTGTAAGGCCTCTCTACCCTTGAGGGAGTCCTCAGCTCCTAGTTTAGTATCATCAGCAAAGTTAATGTACATTGAAATCCTGCATCCAGATAACGTGTGGAAACTTTAAAGGGCTGATTGACATAACTCCATTTACTATAACTCTTCTCTTTGAGTCCAGCCCATCAGCCAATTGCTTGCCCAATGTGTTATGGACTTGATTTATTCCAAAAGCAGTTATTATCATCCCTCCTTGCTTGATTGTGTTGCTGAAAGTCCATCTCTGTTTTCCAGATTTATGTACAGCAGGAAAGACAACAGCTAAGGCTTCTCTTCCAGAGGCATGCCATCTATATGTTTGGCTTAGTAGCTTTGTGAGCGCATATTCCTACTGCATGTGTGTCTTGTAAGTGTGGGACTTTACAGAAAAAGATTGGTGAGGCACAACATTATTCTGTTGCCACTAATTGTACTTCAAGATGAACTAATGATGAGTAGTTGTTTAAATTTGTTACTAATAATAG
Source organism: Psilopsiagon aurifrons (assembly GCA_025447955.1). Classification (NCBI taxonomy): domain Eukaryota; kingdom Metazoa; phylum Chordata; class Aves; order Psittaciformes; family Psittacidae; genus Psilopsiagon; species Psilopsiagon aurifrons. The sequence continues at coordinate 12,644 of JAOEHY010019388.1, read as the reverse complement.
CAGTTGGATAGAGACTAATGCAGTCAGAATTTTTCTGACTCTTGGGGAAAACTCCTGCTGGTTCTAAAGAACACTTATCTTCATGTGAAGACAGATACCTCCTCCAATTGTCGTCTTTCTTTCAAATGCCCAAGCAGTCTCTTTTTGACTGCCTTCAGTGTTCTTTAAACTGTGTTGCTTGAGATGGCAAAGAGGATTACTCACATCTTTGTATTCTGTTCATACACACTAGACTTTTTGTTAGCCTGTGACTGGTCTAATCAGTCTAAACCCTGTGAAGCTGCTGAGTAAAGTGGCTTGAGGAGGACTTTTTGTGACAGATAGCCATCAGTTTAAAGTCTGTGAGGAATCTATAGTGATCTGGGGAGAGATTGATGGATGTCCTTTGGACAGATGATTTTCTCCACTTGAGATCATACAGAATGTACAGTAACACCAGCACTTGCAGATACACCAGGTGAGATTGCATTGGTGCATGATGATGAGAGCATATACTTTTCATAGACATAGCAAGGGGACATTTGCTTGTTGCTACTTTCCTTTCAGCTGCTTTGTTGAGTGACTAAGGCTGCCCTTTTGTAAGGTGAAATAAGATTCTTGGCAAAACAACAGATTCATAAAGGATGTCATTGTATACATGTGTAACTTCAATGTAACTGGACCCCTTTTTCTTTCTGAAAGGAAGGTTAGAACCAGTAGTTCCAACTTCCTGTTTGCATTTTTGTGAAATACAATTAATTTTTTTAATCTAGCTGTCAAATTATAGAACTGAACAACATGTCAGATTTTTCCCATAAAGTTAATTGCACGCTCTTTGATTACCAAAGAAGGTGCATAACAAATTAATTTTCCTAAACATGCTTCAAAATGTAACTACTGATCTGTTTACCAGCAGCAAGCATCTCAAGTTCATTTGCATTCATTACATATGCTGTGTTTTTCCATTCAATTAATTTTCTTTTTCAGTGCATACAAAATATGATCTTATGGCATTGGCCTTTTAGATTCTAAAACTGTGTCTTAATTTAACTACGGGGAGAGAATTTCTAATTTTGCTGTTAACTAAGAACAGTTATAAGATAACGAGATGGAATCCAGGAGTCTTTTTATCCCTACCTGGTATACTTAAAGTTAGTATGGTTTCTTTGTTTTGCATTTCTTAAGTGGAACATCTCTTATTGTGGTAAATGATAATACATTTTAGTGATGATATGTTATTACCACTCTTATTTGCCCATTTAAGGTGTGCAGCTGGAGTAAGAGTAAACACAGCTATTGCTGGTTTACTTGGTTTCCGATAGCTGGATACATTTAATGGAAACAATGGTTTAAATATTTTTCCCCAAGAGATGAACTGTACGGTTAGAGTGTACTTAGTAGTGTTGTTAGCAATAAGTTGTCTTTGTAACCTGTTCTCATTTAACATATTTTTCAGTAATTATGGTTTGAAAAGAGTAATTGAGTAATTGGGGTTTAAGCTAGGTTTTATGCTTATGTATTGTAGATAAATTAAAATTTTTATTTTAAAAATATCACTGAATTAGCTATCAGTGGAAATTTTGTTAAACAAAAGGAGAGCTAACAAGAAACTCTTAACCCTGAAACTTACTGTATACTTGAAAAATTTGGAACTTGAAAAACCTTGGGGCCTTATTTATTACAAAAGCTGATGGAGAACAGCAGAAAATTTGTCTGTGAACCAATACCTCTATAATTTTTTCTGAAATGCAAGTTTATAAAAACCTCAAACAAACCAAAAGAAAAAAAGAAACCATTTTTACAGGAACGGTTTTCATTAAAAACAGATAAATGACTGAGCAAACCAGAAGATTGGCTATAGGCAAAAAAGCGTGTCTCAGCGCTGCACTGCATTGCTAGATGCTTGTGGCCTTAAAGGCTGTTGAGGAAAAGCAGAAATAGAAAGCTAAGGGTTCTATTAGTGCTTTCTTCTAGCCTTTTCAGAGAAAACATTGCCCATTTTATCCAAATATGTCTCCTTAAGGTAAGAGGAAAAACAGCTCCTTGCAGCTAGCTTTGTGAAATGTTATCTTATTTCTAATAATATGGAATCAGTTGTGTTTTTCTCTGGAGACTTGAACTTGCATTACTTGATTTGATAGAAATATATTCATGTGACTTGAATGAGAACTAGATAGAGTTGCAATATTTCAAATGATGAATTACTTCACAGGCATCTGGAAATACAGAACAATTGTTGAAAAACATTGGCCTTAATTCATTGGCATCTCTTGCTTTTTGTTGTTGGATGGAAACAAAGTAGATATACAGGAATTATCTTGCTGATGAATCCAGCATTATGATTTTACATATTTAACAGTCAGGGATGGAGTGCTACTCCTACCAAAATACTTTCTTTTCAAGGGTTATGAATTTGTTTTGCACAGTAAAGTCTGGGTTGTTGCTGGGCTCCATTTCCAGTGGATTGCACTTATTCTAAACATTAACAGCTTAAAATAGCTCAGTGTATTCTTCTTGATGGACCTGTGATATTCTACGCTTTTTAGACTGACCTTGATTTTGAATTAAAAACTGTATTTTTTTAAACCTATTATAGTTAAAATATATGGAAAACAGTGACTTTTTCAAAGTGAATTCTATATTTTCCATACTCATGCTTTGTTAGCAGATGAGAGAGTATTTCTTGAGTTTCTGATTGGCAGCATTGTAACTCATGGCAGTAAGTGGAAAACAAAGCTGTATTCAGTGTAAGGTTCCCTTCTGTCTGCTTCCCACCAGGAATTGCTGTCAGTAATGAAGCTTTTGAGGTAGCGTCTCTTATGAATCAAGAAGCAGAACATGCCATTTGCACTTCTGTTGTTTATTTTGTTTCTAGGGAGATTCTTCTTTGCATGTAGAGATATCTGTTGAGATGTAAAAATATGTAGGCTGGAAAGAAAACCTTGGTTAATAAGGTGTGACATTTCTAAGTTAACTTTCTTCTTGCCCGTTAAAATCACCATCGGACTGACTTTTCTAGAAAGGTGCAAGTACCCCAAACAGATGTATATTTCTGCTGGCCGCATGTGTCAATAGGAGATGTATTATATATATGAGGTGTTGGGTCCTTAGCTACTTATTTGCATGTGCAGCTGTATTAGTGCAACCCTGTCCATGTATATAGGCTAATGGCATATGAATTTTTGGCTCTAAGAATTTAGATTAGCACTTAAATCTCCAGTTGTCAAATCCAAATTTACAAATTTTCCCTCCCTTCCATTAGTCTTGAAGCATTTTAAATAAATAAATAAATCTGAGTCATGTAACAAATGTAATCTGGATCATATCTCATTTATGGCTGATGTCTATCAAAGTTGGCTTTTTCCTTTTTTCCACTAAAGTAAATGAAAAATTATCAGTTTGCATGGGTTTGCATGGTCCTTTAGTTTTCCACTGGTTTTCTTAACATCATTTAAATGCCTGGGCTTGTAACTTTATATTGTATTACGGTTCAGTTTCTGGAGATCTGAGGGATTCTCATAAGCATATGATGACAAGTGAGCAACTTACTATTTTAAGGTAATATTTTAGATATCTATAGTTACTTAGACATTAATGAAATAAGTTACTTCAGGATAAATTTTATTCTAAGTCAATGGTACTTTTAAAACTACATTTTCCCTGCACTTTGCTTGTTTTCATGAATTGTTTGCCCACGGTGCTTTAAGTACCAAAAATAAGAGTGCCTCCCACGCCTTATATATCATATTCTCGCCAGAATGATTTGTCATGATTTGCATGTTTTAACTCATCTGCACATTCCTTTTAGCAGTCTAGCACTGCTTTGATTGTTGATTTGACAGATGAGCTAGTGAGAAGTGTTTTAATTAAATGTTTAAGGATTGAAATTGAAAGGCATGTTGTCTTTCAGTCTTCCACTGTTGCTTTCTGTGTGTCTTAGTTTCTGGAACAACCTGGGAAGATTTACAAGTGTGTTTGAGCACAGAACTTAAATTCAGATGTCTTGCAATTGAAAGGTTTTCAAGAATCCTGAAATGGAGAAATAATCTGATAGAAAATAGGATGCAGTTGAATAATACTGAGTAAAGTATACTTTGGATGTAAATAAGCTTGCTGTATAGACTTTGAAAAAGTAGTTATTCTGAAGAATTTTCTGGGATTTATAGTCAATCACAAAATGAGCATAAGTCAAGTGTTACACTCATATGAAAAATGAAATAGCTCTTCCACTCTGAATTGGTACGATATCATTTGTGACATTTTGTCTAGTTCTGGGAAACATCTAAATATAAACATTGCTCAGATGAGAAGAGTCCAGAACAGAGCTACATTGGAAGAATGTTCTTCTGTTCGTAGATACAGGGGAGTTTGAGAACTGGAGTGGCTTGAACTAGATGTAACTGAAGGGAGGAGTAAGTTTTCAAAGACCTAAAGTTAATTGCAAAAAAAAGAAGGTGAAAAAGTAAACTGTGTGTTTATTTCTTGTCTTCTCTGCAGAATAGTGTAAGCAGTGGAACTGATTCTATTTGATAGTTTATAGCATTTCCATCACAAGATATTTTAAGAACAGACGTGTAAATACCCTTCACAATTGATATCAGTAACGTTTTGCCCTTACTTTAGGGATATAGTCTAGATGATCTTTGGAGATCAATTCCAGTGTTTCTTGTCAGTTGCTCAGATGTTAAATGCCCTGCAAGTTAAACATTGATTCATAGATTTTGTCGGGTAACATTTCTTCATTAACTTCTTTTGTAGATACCCTGGGTTTTGGAAGCCTAGAGTTTGTTTGCTGCCATTGTTACACTTGAATTTAACTTGAAAGATAGACTGCCTGTAGGTACAAGTGTAACACTGCTAGCAATCAGAAATGTGTAATTATTTTCTCCCAAGATTAGAAAGGAGAAACATAACTGAAAAGATGGAGCTAAGAACTACTGCTTGTGCTTGAAAGACACTGAGAAGCTAAGAGTCTTTTCCATCTTTGTTGTTGCATAGAATGGTTGTACTGAAATACTGTGCTTAGATGACTTTATTTCAAGAAGTTCATGGCTTCTAAAGTTGAAGGATAGTTTTTTAAATTGCCAAGATAAAACTTAAAAAATAAACTCTACTGCTAATGTGATCTGGGGGACAGGGGCTTGCTTTCTGGATGTATAACTGTTCTAGTGGCTTAGTGACTAAATTTTGTAGACCTGTTTGCCAGTGTTTGATTTCTTTGTATTTGGGATGGGTGTGTGTGGGGTTTGTGGGGGTGGTTTTGTGGTTATTTTTTTTCTTTTCTTTTTTTTTTTTTTTTTAATTTCTTTTATGGGGGGGGGGAGGTTGTAAGAATTTTTATTTTGTTTTCAGTGAGTCTGTGTGTATCTTTGATATTTTTACATGTGAGTCAAGCAAGTATGGCTCTTGTAAGTACTTGGTTGCTTGACTTTCAAGTGAAAAAAGCAAATATGCCACAGGAGATATGAGAATTTCATAGTGCTTTTTCTTGTGCGCTGTCTGTCTCAGTATGTTACAGTAGTGTTTGGAGAAACATGAGGTTTGCTTTTTGTTTTTTTTCTTGGCACAGTGTAAACTGAAATTGTAATCATATATATATGGGAAATGCACTTCTGTTTCTAAAATAAACAATAAAACACAGTAATAAGAGTTAGTGTAGACTATACCTCTAAATCCTCAGTACTTCTGAAATCGTTAGGAAATCTGTTCTGGGAAAGCTTGGAAAAGCCATCTTCTGTATGTACAGAACCTGTAATGGGTCTGTTTGTTGTATTTCATTATTCCTCTTTCACCCCAAACCTTCTTTACCTGCTTTGTTATTCATAAATTAATTTACTTTGGTGGGAATCTCCTGCAAGATTTAACACAATCTGAGTCTGATTTGGTTTTCCTCATTTCTCCTCATGTCTTCCTCAAAAGTTTAAGAAGCTGGCATGGCTAGCTAAATGCTGGAATGGTGGATGAATGCTCCTTAGGTTCAGAAAGAATGAGGGCCTCACAGTAAGGGGAGCCTTTATTTGGTTTGAGTCAGTTTGATCAAGCTTGGTGCTTTCTGTGCCTTTTATGAAAAAAGGTTGCAGTCAAAAACAGTACTGTTGGCATCGTTTCTGTATATATGAAGTGGCAGCAGTGATTAAACAAACATGACTTTAAAGCACAGCTGAATTCTAAAAACTGACTTTCAAAATTAACACCTTCATTGACTGTCTGCTCAGTGTGCGTAAGAAGACATGGTGTATAATTGACTTAAGTGACAAAAAATATGATTATTCTTAGCCCTGTCACCAAGAGGGTAAGTTGGCTACTATTTCTCTTTGGGCATCATCAGAATTGTTACATGAGTTACGTGGCTAATCATTCTCACCTATGCTCACCCTCATAAGCTCATGTTGCAGAGGTCTTTGCCAATGAAGTGACTGATTATGTTTTGACCTACACGAGCTTTATGGCAATAGTGTGCATGAAAACAAGAATGCTCTTATTTGGTGTTGTGGCTTTTCTCTTTAAATTGGTTATAAACTCATTTTTATTTATTTACTTTTTTTCTTAATCACCTCTGTAGCAGGTCTGCATAAAACCAGACTGGATATAAATAAACACATATGTGTAAATCAGAAACATATAACAGAATATTACTGTCAGCAGTGAACATTCAGTAATTTTTCACCAAAACACACCTGCAACCTCCAGTAATTTGTTTCTTGGGTGGTGTTCAGGTAGATATGGATCCCTTTAGTGGTGGGCACTTAGAGATTACCGTCTAAACTGGTACCCAAAACTATGTCTCCATGTTACTTTCACCCAGAATAAGCTGTTCAGAGGCAGTTGCTGACTGCTAAAACTTGGTGTTTGTCAATCAGCCAGCATGTGGGATAATATTTTTGAGAAATTGTACTTGCATTGTTGCTGCAAACTCTAGGGATCAGGATATCCCTTTAAACTAAATAGCACTGTTTGTGAACTTATAAAATGAATCACTAAGATAGGTGTCTCAGTGGCAGTCAAATTTCAGACCTGAGAAATATATTTAGGGATTTCACTGACAATCTGCAATTTGAAAGCTAGATGCCAATTTTTAGATTAGGGAGTTCTTGATGGAATTAAAACTTCGCTGCTGCTAATCATTATGCCATTGCTATTTATGCCTGTAAATAAAGGTTTTAAACATGAAAAGAAATGAAGCCTCAGAGGCAGCTTTGGGAACTTCATCCTCAGAGGAGTAAATCCAGGATGGTGGGCGGTCCCTTGCAGGACCCTGCTGTTTCTCTCATGGGATTGGTTTGCTTTTCAAAGGAGACAACTGTATATATTACACTAATTAATATATTTTAATAAGAGGAACTGTATTCCCACTAGTTCCTCTGAATTAAAACCCTTCCTGATAACCTTGGACAAAAGAAATGCTGTAAACGTTTTTATTACAAGTGATTTTGTATATTCACAGGTTTTTTTTTGGGTTCTCTTTACCACTTTTTCTCTCAACAGTAAGATTAACATTTCTGAAAGAGAAGGCCTTCGTTTGGCCTCATTAGGTTTGCTTTTTGGCCTTTGCACCCCTGTGGTGATAGGAAACTTGCCTGTAATCTTTGGGGGATTTGTTAGTGTGAAGGAGAAAAAGAGGAAATGTCTTTGTGATATAGATTCATTCAAATGGGGTATGGCTATTTTCTGTAATGAAAGTGCAAAGTGCATAAAAAATGTGTGAATATGTCAATTAGGGGCCTGTTTCTTGTAACCAGTGGATTCTAGCCTAGCCTTAAGATTTAAGCAATTTAACTTTTTAGAAGAGTGCTACAAAGGCGTATCTCAGAATAGCACTTCTTACTTAATTTGATCTTGTAAATGTGAGTCTAAAATAGTAAACATCTTCATTATGTTGTAACAATATTGAAAATGTAAGTAATGATTTTCTTTAAGTTGATTTGAGAAGGTTTCATAACCGTTTTGGCGTGCTTTTAGGGGTTGTTTTCTTTTTTGTTCTTGTCCATTTTAGACACAGCAGAATGCTGATGGTATTTAGTGAATTTTAAAGAATGCAGCAGCTACTTGATCTGTTGAAAGGAAAGCAGTTTCTCACATTGTACCTGTGCACTGCCAAGCAAATTTTCATATATCATCAGTAACTTTTTGGGTTAGGAAATCTTGGTTACTTTAACATCTTTAAAATTTCCCAAGGTCTGGACAAGTCTGAAACCCTAGAAATGTTGTAGTAATATTGTGTAGCAGTTGGCAGCTGCCAACTGGAAAGTTTGCTCATTTTGGTGTATATTATGTCAAAAAAACCCAACAAGCCACAAACCCACACCAAACACCTACACCATGCAAAAGCACCATTACACAACTTAAGACTTTCTTAATTTGCAAGTATATCATTATAACAGTAAATAATCTTCTAATACTTGTAACTATAATTGGCAATAAGCTGCTGAGAGGAGGAGTTTTGAAAGAACAGTTCTAACTGCTTGCAAATGTAGGAATATTGTCTTAGAGATATGGCATATCTACATACAGTACTGAATTGTGTTGTTATTCCAAATTCAGTTTACATTACTAAAAAGTACTTAAGGTAATATTTCTTATATAGAGCAGATTACAGTAGCGATCAACAAGTGATATATAGGTATAGTCTTATGCATAATGTGTTTATTCCTTTCATTACTACCATAGTGCTTAGGAACTCTGCTAGGGCCAAGATTTTGTTGCCTCAAGTATTGTAGAAAGAAAGTGGAAAGGTAAGGGAAGGGTGAGGCAGTCTGTACTCCTGACAGATTACAATTTTAAGTGTGAGGTAACAGGAAAATATAAGTTTAATACAGGCCCATGAGAAGAATATGTAAACAGTGTGGCAATACCGGTTAGTATAGTGAGTAATCGTTTGATCAAGTTAGTACAATAAGTGCTAGGAAATTGTTTTATTTGATTACCTTGTCTTGTAGGAGGGAAGTAGACTTTAAGCGAGATAAAAAGGAAGTTTTGTAGACCTTTGAAACTGTCCTACAAAATGGGAAGGACAGGATTGGGAAAACTATTTTGAAAGGTGTTGCTTTGAAAACTGGAAAAAACAAAAGTGAGCATACCCTGCTATTTTCTGTTTATACATCGAGACTGATGCTTTGTAGATGAGATTATTGGTGGAAGAACTTGAAGGTCAACATTGATCCATTAGAGAAAAGAGTGCCAACAGAGATGGAGAGAGAAGAGATTAGGCGTAGGATTCCACTGAGATCCTCACACCTGGCTTGAATCCAAGATGATGTGCAAACTGTGTTCCCAAATGACCGGGAATTTATTCATTGCTTTTGCATAGGGAAGCATGGGAAGAAATCTTGTGATGGAAAGATCGTGATGTCTGGTTTTATGCTGAATGTAACACTGAGTTGTTAGGGTAACTTACTATTGAATTGAGAAATAAGACATAGCTAGGCAGATGCTAGATGTTATCACTGGACTCTGAGATTACTTTAATATGGACTTCTCCATCTTTGTCATACTACTAAATTGGGAAAGTTGGAGCCTACTTAGAGAAAATGCATGGAAATAGTAAGGACCAAAGAAAGAAAACAGGGGCTCCCTCAGCCAGCCTGACTTAAGGTGATAGAAATATTACAGCATCGTTTGAATTGAACCTTGTTTTTTTTAGTGGTGTCTGCCTGTAACTGATGAGTGTTTTACTTTATCCAGTTTCATGGTTTTGGTTTGTACAAATTTATATTTTCACAATATTTGTGTGTTTTAACTGGATATGATAATGTTACTCTTTTTGGTATAGTTCCTATGTAGCCAATAGTTTTAATGCAAGTAGAAGGCTTGGAATTTTAAATAGTAAGAGAGGGTTGGATTTCTGAAGCTGCTCTGGAGCCTGGTTTAGTTGAAAAGGGTAGTGGGCGCTGAAATCAAAGTGTGAGTCCTTGCTATGTGTCTTGCCTTACAGACACATACACGCACACGCGCGTGAATACTTTGTTAAATTGGGGTCAAGACATAATATGGCAAGAGCCAAGTATCTATTCTTTGATCTAATACAGGAAGAATACACTCACAGTTTGCCTCAACAATCACATGCATGACTGAAAATTGCTATTCCATTGGCAGTGATACTGTGGCTGTAGTATAGTCCAGTTGTACCAAACTTAATTATAGAAGCATTAAACCAAAAGCATTAAATCTAGACTTGGAGCACTTTGGAGCCTCTCATTTATTTAACTCAAAATATTGGAAATGGTCACACAAAAAATAGCTCAATTTTCTTTGAGATCCATATCTTCATAAAGTATGGTTAGGCCTTAAAAACTCTGGTTATTTAAAGTAGGTACTGGCATGTAACCAGGCTCTGCTGAAATGAGTAAATCTCAGACCTCTCGATCTTATTGACATTGCTCAAATTGAAAATGTCAGATATGTCACCATGTAAGCATGATGCATAAGCATGAAACTTTAATTATATTTCTTAAAATATGAGTTAACAAATGGTCAGATTTGCTTGGAATTATGATGAAGTCCTATTGCTGTTCAAGACCATAATGAATCATCAGTTTGTTTGCTGAATATCCACACATCTTTCATGCAACACAGACAACATAATTTGCCCTGAAACAATAAAAGACATTTATTATTTGAAGATTGCACTTCAGAGACTGAGACACAGTGATGAATAAGCACATGACTTCAAACTAGTATTTCAAGGTCTGATTTTATAAAGCAGTTGCAGAAGAAGAAAGAGTTGGGTTTGTGTGGTTTGCGCGGTATTTTCTGGTTTTGGTGGGTTTTTTTGGTGCAGATCTGGCTTAGCTTTGCAGTGGAACTGCAGTACATTTTACTCTTTAAACTTGGACTGTTGAATTCTCAGAGTGGGTGTAATGAGAGGATTTGAGAAAACTATAAAGTGTTATCCACCCCCTGCAGACCTCAGATCCTGTATTTATTGCAAGCAGTATTAAAAGCCTCTGAAAAGCACTTTCTGTAGGAAAATTAAGTTGCTATAAAACCTTTTGTGAAGATGCATGTCATTTTTTTTCTTGACTAGGAAGCAGTTTGATGGTTTAAACTCCCCAATTTCACTCCACACCTTAGTTTAAAAACTTTATTTGATGAAGAATGTGATTTGATTACTGAAGTAAGTTTTGTGAGAACCTGAGCAAATGTATGTTTTCAGCACAAGGTGGTAGCTGCTGCTGAGACATTTCATTTGCTTGTTTAAGCTGAAATTTGAACCCAAACTCTGGATTGGATGCTGGTGAATTAACTCACCCCAATCTGAAACAAACTGACACAATTTTGAGGAACTGACATGATTATAAAGAAGCCCAAGCAAGCACATGATCTCTAGGAAGTACTGCCAGCATTCCATCACACCTGAAGTGAGCAGTAGTTTCTGATATTATGCTGGGAGAATTTTTCCAAAGCTGCTTTACAAGAGTATTTTCATCAACCTAAAAAAAAAATGTCTCAAAGGTATTTTCCTCCTATGAGATGAGAAGTTTACATTAGCAGTAGGGATAGTAAGAGAAACTGTTGTGAAAACAGCCTAACAAAGGAAGAGAAGCTAAAGGGGAAAGATTATGACAAAGATTTCTTGTCTTGTGATCTGTGCATGTTCTGCTTCACTCTGCTGCTTTTGGTGAAAGGCACTTAAAATCAATCGTGATAGCAAGAAAGTTTAACATGCTGTTTGTTCCTTGATACAATGGCTGTTCCAGTGCTAGGGGTCATCCTAGATTTCTCATAGCTCTTGAAATGCCTCAACACAATCTGATGTGTTGGAACATGTTCTGCCACAACTTGTGTGTTTGCTTCAAATCAACCAAATGTATTGCAGGAAAACTGTCTTTTTAGTTCACTCTGAAGAAACGATGATTGGTCCTGTAAAATGTACTTCACTGGAAACAAGCAAAACCTCCCTCAGCTAATACAGTTATCTTAAACCAGAACGATACACTTGGAGTAGTGCTGCAGTGAACCAACATGTTGTGTGTATAGCTATTCCATTGATCCCAGTTCTGGAACTGTATTATCTTTTTTTCGAAGGTAGGATGCGTTAAAGATAACTTCCCACAATTGTTTGTCTGGTATGGTTACCAAATTTGATATTGCTTAGAGATAAAAGCACTATTTCAGAAGATAAAAAGGAAAACTTGTATTACCAGCTTCAATTCCACATAATTCTCACAGGTAGTAAGGCATATCAACAAGCAGGTGTTCTGCATAACTAAATTGGTGTCGTCAATACCTGATGCACTAGCTTATGAATCTCCTACAATACTAATTACAATAATTACTCAGGTGCATGAAATTTAGACATTATATTGCTTCTACAAATCTCAGGGTTGTTTTTGTGAAAGTTGATAAAAAGCAGGTAAGCACGCCTCTTCAGAGGAGTTTATTCATAGCAGTCTTTTGGCTGGAAGATTATTTAAATTGAACCTTGTATGTAACCGTGGGTATCATAGAATCATAGAATAGTTAGGGTTGGAAAGAACCTTAAGATCATCTAGTTCCAACCCCTCTGCCATAGGCAGGGACACCTCACACTAAACTATGTCACCCAAGGCTATGTCCAACCTAGCCTTGAACGCTGCCGGCAACAGAGCGTTCACAGCTTCCCTGGGCAACCCATTCCAGTGCCTCACCACCCTCACAGGAAAGAATTTCTTCCTCATATCCAATCT
>JAOEHY010019387.1:0-21012 GCA_025447955.1 Psilopsiagon aurifrons | reverse complement strand
TACAACAAAACTGTTTCTTCAGTCCCTTGTCTCACCCATAAGTAGTTTCCACCATCCCGCACACATGATGTAATGTAAGGCGACATGATTGATGCAGCCTGACCTGACATGTCATGACGCTGCTTGTCACATGTGGAATTCAGGAAGAACAAATAAAATAAGCAACCTTGATGTGCTCATAATAACGGAAGATTTTTTCCTTTCCTCATTATCTGCAATTTACTTGGGCATTTACTACATAGGTGTTGTTGGTAGTAAGCAAGCAAGTTACGTGCTCTGAGACAATGATAACAGTTGGACCACAATCACAGAAAACCTTTACATGCGCATTTTCTTCCCCAAGAAAAATTTTGACAGAGCAAAGACCGAAGGCTTAAATTGCAGATTCACCTCATGTGAAGTGGGTTGCACATTTCAGTTCTCCTGTAAATTAGAGAATGAAAACATCTTGTCACACCTCTTGAGACCAGTAGGCACCTGCAACAAAGTGCTAAAAGCCAAGCCAGTGCTAATGACTACCTCTACATTTCTTTTAAGTGGATTCTGGACTCTTTTCCTTCAGTATCTATTTAAGAGGCAGAAAAAGAAGGGAAAGTCAAGACTATGTACAGCTTACCTGAAGTTCTAATGTACTGCGAATTACAAGGCAGCATAGACTGACATTACCAATATATACTGTATGGCTATTCTGCTTCTAAAGCGGTGTTTGTATCTGTAAAAAAAGGCAATAAAGGTCCTACAGCACCTCATAGGCAGTTTTAGTTGTCATCACACACTTGTTTTCCCAGAACACTTTTTCCTTGATATTTCATTTAAACTATAAGACTCCAAAAGGAACCTTCAGAAATAGCCTGGATCTTCAGAAAATGTCTAGAGCTACATGCTCTGCTTCTCACTACAGTCACTAAGGGGCTCACAGCAGCCCCAGTGGAAGAGGTATGAGAACAAGACAGCAACCAGGTCCCAGGTTATCTCATATAAATAAGTCCCCTAAGTCAGCGTACGTGACAGAAGGCAGAGGGTAGTTGGCATGCTAATAAAGATGACTCAAAACAAATAGTTGGTATCATTTTCAACTAGGATACTCCTCAAATAGCAGAGGAGTCAGCAAACACTTCATAATCCTCAAGTATTTCCAATATCGTCCACAAGTTACAGAAAAAGACAGAAACACCCTAAGTTTTCACTGATTCTGGGCAAACAACCTGCTTCCTGGCAATTGCAGCGTCCTTACCAAGACAATCTGGCAACTGTTCTCTTTGGGCACTTCCTTTCTCCTCTCGGATGTTCCAGCATCACAGGAGACAAGATGAGCAGGTTCCCATCAACACCCTTCTGTTCAGTCCTCTCTAAAGCTTAATCTTTTAAATGCTGATTAATTATAACTGCCTTAAAGCACTGCTCTAAGCCCAAAGAGGCAGTTGAACTCTTTCTTCCTAGAAGCTACAGCCAGATCCAACTGCCTGACACTCACGAAAAAAAACCCCAAACCCTCTAAAAAACCCACAAACTAAGACTTGCCAGAGAACTTTATTGTGGAGGCAAAAAGGACACAATTTAATAGAGGCTGATGTCCTGTAACTATGAAATGACATAGTGTGAGGGTCCAGCAGCAACAGACTTCAGACTGGCACTGTTCTGAAGTGGCAGCTTTCACTTCAAGAGATAAACTAGATTAATTATTGCTCAAGGTGTGGTATATTGCTGGCGCTTGCTGAGCAGTCCAACAAAAAATGGGATCAAGTGATAAGCAAGTGAAAAGCTCCCTTGAAGTAAAAACAAGCAAGGGCAAACTTGAACTATATTTTAGTAAACATGCCTTTGACCAGCTAATATTTCAAACATCAATTACCAATGCTTGCCTCCAGTGCATCAGTTGTTGACTTTGAAGACTGGAGGTGATATCGTTAAATAATGCAGCTCCATTGTAATAAATCGAAATGCACTAAAGTCAACCCTGGAAGGGTTTGATCCAAGCATATGTGACTTTAAGATCAAAACAATCTGACTAAAGCTTTCTGAGAGTGAGTCTAATGGCTTTTCTTTACCAGACAATGTTATCATAGTCAAATACACTCACAAAGAACAGGGCAGCAACCAGCAATGGTGTTCCCAGGCAGCCAGGGGCTGCAGAGCAGGGTGCACTGTGCTCAGGGCTCTACAGCTGTGTTTGAACACAGTAGCATTTTACACCATACACCAACCTACAAAGAACACAGATTCATGCATTAATCCCCTGCATTGTGGAAGCACTTTAGATACAGACTAAGACTCTAGTGTGTATTTGGTTGGGCAAGCCAGACTGTTTTGCTCAGAGATAGACTTCCTCTGAAAACAAACAGCCATATTAAGGAAAAAAAACCATAAATCCAAACATTAGCTGTCTAAAAATGTTTCAAAAGTGTTCAAGCTGAAGGTACAAGTGCATCCAAACCAACCAGATACTCAGTCGTTTTACTTCCCAGTTTACTGAAACAAAGTCTTAATGAAAGATTCACCTACATGCATTTCTTTCATCTTCACCACTAACCTTAGATCATCCTATAAAAACATCTAGGAAAGAGAAAATAAAAGCCCTTCAGTCATCATGAAGCTTGATAGTATGCTTTATAGACAACATACCTGACCTTGAAAAGAAATCCTGCAATTTAAACATTGCCTATGGTGGCCGTTCCCCAGCCAAGTGCAAAGCAAGGTTGTAGAGCACCAAAGGCAGCCTAACAGTATGTATGCCACCAACTCCAAGAACAAAATCTGCCTTTGGCTGCTGTAGAAACACACCTTACACCAGAATCCAACACGTAAGTGGGACTAATGCAGAACTGGGAGCTCAGCGCACGGCTGAGCTCATCAGGTTGGGCAAGGATCTCTTGAGGGCAGAATTCACCCATGTTCAGTGTGTATCTCACACACATGTGGTGCATTTATATCTAGCATACAGCTTCATCTAGGGCAAAAAACATACGCATAAATATCTTTCTAGTAACCAACTGCTTCCAGTTATGTGCCACAATGAGTTTAAACTGGAGAAGCCCAGCGCACAGCTGAGCTGTAGTGACTGAAGTGCTCTTACAGTAAGTGCCCACCATGATAAATCAGTACAGAATTTACTCGTCACACACCTTCCCAATATCTGCACCTTCTTTTATGTATAAGATTCTTACACATTTCTCCCAGTCCCACTCAAACTCATGCACCACAAAGCCTTTGAAACAGCAACAAAATGCTGTATCTATTCACTGCCAATGGATTATTTAATTTTTAAGCTTGCTAAAATTGCCTTTTCTGCCCCCAGTAATTTCTGGTATGTATACTGTCATATCGGAGGAGAGAGCAAAACAACCCAAAACCTTAGTGTAAGAAAGTGCCTTGCCCCCAGCCTTTTTAAGTGTAACAGCTTTCCAAAGAGAAGCTTTTATATCTTATATAGTAACTGTTAGCAGTTTGTGACATTTCTAGTCTGTCCAGGGTGTAACTAGTACATCACAGGTCAAGTCTGTCACCTTCATAAAAGCAAAGAACATCTACACTGGCACACTACACTGTGGAGTTCCTCTGAGAATTACCAATGTCATACCGAATACCATCAACAGTATTTATCTTCTCTTCATCTCTGCCATTTGTAGGAGCTTCCAAAAAATTACTTTTTTAGATTAAGAGCTTTCTCTTTACTCTTGTGAAGTGAATGCCATAACCCAAAGCTTGAATCCATGAGATTTCATTTCTCCTTGTGGCAACTATAATTAAAACACAGCTCTCTTTGGGGAATACCTGGAAAATTAAGGTTATTGTTGCTGCCATTATTAATTATCATCAGATGCTTGCTCTTAAAAAATGATCAGTCTTCAGATTTTGATGCTTCCTATTATCCTCATTAAGTAAATAGTGAAATAAAGATGAATTAATTGAAAGCAGACAAATTAATGATTAGCAAGAATACTTTAGATTGAATTCTCTAACAAGCAGGTTTCACAGCAATAGAAAATGCTTGCATACTAGGCTCTACTTTGGGTAAACACTCACATGAAAATAGTGCTCTGATTAGGAAACTTTGCTGTATTCCACAAAGGAGACAGATAAATCACATGCAAGGAGAGGAAGTTAAATCATTCTCATGTAGCTGGCCGAGGATCTAGCAAAGAAGCGATACTAATTACAGGTCCATCCCAGACACATCAGATGGTTTTATCCTAAATAAGAAATGACATAAAAAGCAATGGATCATTTCTACAAGGGAGATTGGGGATATTAATAATAGGCCAAATTTAAGGTGAAGCAAAGCATCAGAGTCCTCCAGGGAAGCAGTTATGCTGCTCTGATTTCCAGGCCGGTGCCAACATTTGCACAGCAGGCACAGCACAGGGGATGATCTTCCTGATGTGTTGGATGTTTTGCCAACTGTATTTACTCCTCTTTCTCCTGTCTCAACCCCAGCATGTTCCTTGTTCTGGCAGGTGCAGAAGCATAGGCTTCATAACCAGATGGGCAACCCCTAGGAGTTCTCCCATGTCAGCAATTTGCCAGAGGTTCCTCTTGTGCTCCTTGACCTTTGCAAAGCAACCAGCTCCAAAGGAGCTCAATTCTCCAGCCTCAGACCTTGCACTCCATTTCTATTTGTCAGTGAACAGAAAAGAAGGATTGACTTGAAGGAAAGCTTCCATTTATTTAATAAAGAAGCTGAAGGAAAAGGATATTTAGAGCTACCCTAAAGGATCAAGTTCCCCAAATCCCTCGTTTCTAAGTAATTTAGAATAGAAGTTGAATGTTTCAGAAATGCTAATCAGTTATTCAAACTCATTTGTTGTGCAGTAATATAGAGTTGGCCTTTGCTATGTATAATGTCAAGACATGTTATTTTAGGGAGCAATATTCCCTTTGCCAATCTCTCTGTGAGGCACTGCCACACATTGCTGGCATGATTCAGCACACTCAGATTTTCACCAGGAAGATATCTGTTACTGGCAGAAGCAGCTTAATGGGAGCTTACTTCTTTCCAGGTTTCTATTACAGAGGGTCCTGTCCCAAATGAAACATAAGACTCACCTGTGTATTATGTTTATTTCTCAGAGGTGCAGACCCTGCGCCTGCTGTCACCATTGACAGCCACACAGACCTCACAGACAGGTTTGTGGTAGCCTTGCAGCGCCCTTCAGAAGTTGTCTCCCTCAAATACAACCACTGCTCAGGTGCTTGCTAACAAAATACTGTTCTGCCTGTGCCAGACAGCATCCAAAGCCAACCCTACTTGTTATTTTATCACCTACTTATCACTTCAAAAAATCCTGAGGCAGGCTTTTAAATAGCAGAGAAATTTAAAGGCATATGTTATCTGGGCTTTTAGTACAACTGCGCGGTACATGCCCTGAGTGGCACCAGCATCCACTATGGATTTAACCTCTCGGTACAAGTTCATCCTCTAAAGGAACAGAGGACCATCCAGTGTCAATGCTGAACCACACAGGCCAGAGCTTCCAAGGGGCAAAATATGACAACAGATATATGTTTAAAATATCAACTATTGAATGCATGCATGGTGTAGGCACAGCAACCTGCTATATATTATGCATCAGATCTACTTACACAGCGATTTCCATGGGGAAACAGACTCATGCATGCTGTCCAACCTGTATGAGAAATGCTGACTGCTCTGTCAGTAGGACCTTCAAAAGTGCTCAGGAAAGCCCAACTCTGGTCTGCATAACTTCAATGGAAAAACAAGACCAACATTTAGTGCTTCTAAAAGTCTTGTGTATTTTGTGAGCAGTTAAGTCCCTGGGTTCAACCTTCTACTCCCTTACTCACATTTCAAGAACTGTCCCTCACAGAGCAATGGTTTGCTGAATTATGCCTTCTATACTTACTCAATTAGATAATTTAAAATACATTGCTAACATGCAACAATATTACTTGCATTTAAAAGCTAATAGATTTTTTCCCCTCAGTCCCTAGTTTTACCTTGTCTTCTACCATGGCACATAGACTAGCAATAAAAGTAGCAAAGGGGAACAAGGAAGTGAGGGGGTTGGCCCTGATACTGTTTTTAAAGTATTGGTTTTGCTACTGGGAGTGAGATTGTGCCCTGAAAGCTTTTCCTAAGGTTGTAGTTAGGCCACAAATTTTCTAATAGCAGCTTTGGCTTAAGTACCCCTCCATTAACAGCTTATTCTGCTTCCAGATCACCTTCACCTCCCTTGTAGCCTTACTGATGTGGCTGCAGGGCAAGTTCATGAAATGTAAACCCACCTTTTTTTAACCCTCCTTTTGGGCAGGATGTTTTTCAGCCACATCACTTCCTAGGTCTATTTCCCTGTGTGCTACAAACATGACAGTGGGGTACAATGGTACAGACTGCATATGAAGTGAAGATAAGAGCAACGGTTATAGCAAAAGGGTAGGAGTTGTTTAGTTTAATCTCCTTAGAGCAGCACTGCTATGAAGTGTCACACAGCCTACGACCACAGATGACCCAACTGCCCTGAGCACCCTATCACACAACTATTCTTCAGGGAACACTCAAGGAAACCAGCAGTCCTAGCTGAACATCCGTGGTTTAGTTCCTTCAAATCATACCTTTTATACTGGTATTAATATCTTTAAAAGAGCAGTGACAAGTAGCATTAAATCTCTGTTCCCTTTTTCCTCACTGTAGCTCAATGGACTGTTAGCTAAAACATACAAAAGAAAAGAAGACTGGCTGACTTGAGACCTGCTGAAGAGGCTTTTGCTTACACTGCCTGCATTTCTTTGTTTATCTGACTGCATTGTTTTGCTTCAATAGTTATATTTAGAGCTTTCATAAAAAGGATGAAATAGTGGGTTTTTTTCCAAGATGCTGTGGCTATTGTTAAGTTCTACTGAGCACACAGGAGCTCTGCAAACAAAGAACTAAGCAAACAAAGAAAAAAGCTAGACAGAAGCTAGGAACTCCTACCCCAGCTCAGACAAATGGCATTGGGTGGGTACTGAACATGTAGTAAGGGTGAGCATGATAAAGGGTGACTGCAAGAGGTGGACTGTGGAGTCTCTGCTCCTGACAAGCTCATTTTAATGCTCATCTGTGTAGGTTTACTTAGTTTGAGGGCATTTCCACATGAAAGTGGATATACAGACAAGGGCCTGAAAGAGAATAATTATTATTTTGCATTTGTGCTTTACAAACACTACTGAATTAAGTCTCCCACAACACTGCTGTAATGGTGAAGTGATGTAATTCAGTCAGGAAACTGACACAGAGCAGAGTGATAAGTCCCCCCCTTATTATGCTTCCTTACTCATATCATCACTACCAACATTCTCCCCCATCAAGTATATGAGTAGAAAAAGAAGATGCAAATTTATAGCAATCTTATTTTCACTGAAGTTTCATTGTTACAGGTGATGGACCCCCCAAATAGTCTGCAATAGCTCAGCTGTAAACTAAGTGCCCAGCAGACATGCAGGCAGAAAGATTCTGCCCTGATTCAAGTGAGGATGACTTGTAGAAGTAGCTGTTGTGGTTTGAGCCCTTTTTACCCTACCACCAGCACATCCTAGTTTGGTGCTGTCCCTGAATCCCCTTCCAAGGGGGTTATGCTCAAACCAACCTATTTGAGTCAAAGAGGAAGTGTTTGTTCTGTTTCTTCCAACAGCACAGAGGGATGTATGCTTTTTGCAAGTGTTTAAATTTTTACCACAGTATTTATTAACCTATCCTAATGTTGACTTATGCTTCAATAAGGTGTCCAAAGAAGTTGAGCAGTATACAATTGTTATAAAGAGAACGGTGCATTATTGCTGATCTCAATTTGCATCAGAGAACAATCAAAGGACTTTTATGAGAGTCATTACTACAGGAACACAGTCAGTGCAGAGCCTGAAGTTAAAGCAGTGCAGCAGTGGCAGACCTACCACTTTCATTTGTCACCTCAATAGAAGACATTAAAAAATATATAGGTAATGAAACTTAAGCATAACAGGTTAATAATTAAGATAGCACAGATTTCTCAATGCTGAAACAAGAACAAAAAGGCAGTACAAAGCATCTGTGCCATGACAACGTAGCAAGCAGGAATTCTATAAAACCACAGGTTGGACAAAGGTATGAATTCAAGGGTGGGGGTTTATTCTTTCTGATATTTCAATGTTTTTGGAGTTTTCAGAAATAAGGTTTGTGACAGGTTTATCATATCCAGCTACCTCAGCCCCATCTTATCCTTCCCTCTTCCCCTTCCAAAACACTTCTGCAGAGCTGATCATCACATGCCAAAGCCTGCCTGTCTCTTTAGCCTCTAAAGTTAGATGCTGAAGAGGTGAGGCTGGGTTTCAGAAAAGGTCAGCTAGTGTTAAGGGAGGAGACAGCCTCGGAGGTAACTTGAAGCACTTGAAATAATGGAATAACACTTTTGAATTGGCAAAGGGGCAGGGAGAAATATACACAGGAGGAAGTGGAGGAATCAAAACAACAGGAGATGAAAGTGAGGAGAATGGGAAGCAGGGTAACATGTATAGTGGAAGCAAAGACAGCAAGTAGAAATAAGGAGGCATAGCATGAAGATGAGCACTATTTCAGTAGCAGAGAGGGTCCAAAAGAAAACAAAGTTCTAACAATATGAGCTGCAACTTCTGCCCTGCCCTTCTACACCTTTACTTTTTAAACCAAGTTTATAGCATATTCCAAAGCCACCAAGTATGAAAAACTTTTATACTACATCCAAATGAAATGGGATGGGAAACAAAGCAGAACTGATTTCCTTCGACAGAGAGGGAGTTGAAGCTTCATTTCCAAGCTTTTGTTCTCTTTTTCCCACCGCCCATACACATTCAGTCGTCTCAGCACCACCATGCTTCCTATAGTCTTTCATCCTCTGTCCTTTCCCAAAGGAAGTTTTTTACCCCTGTTTCTTCTTGCCAAATGTGACAACTTGGTGGCAAATGCACGAAAGAATGAGACAACCCATCATCTTTTAGAGAGTCTGAAGAAAGATCATTCTGTTTTAGTCTATCTCCAGATGTAAATGTTTCTGCCTTTCCCTCTTCTCCCACTGCAATGTGCTAGCAAGGTTTCTACCTGGCAGATGCTGGAACAGGAGACATGGTAGGAGCCCTGCTAACAGCTCAGCATGTACTTCTGCACTAGCCTCTCTGCCAGGTTATCTGAAACACAAGGTAGTGTGAGTCCCTGCTTGGGAGAGGGGACCAGAATCTGTCTTGACAAGTGTTCTGCATGCAGTTAAATAGACAAGTGTATTCTGCTGCCAGCCTCTTGCAGGAATTTGACTTGATGCCTGTCACCAAACAGCTTCTTTTGCACTAGAAGAATTACAAAACACTCATACCCTGTAATGATCAAAAAGGGAGCCCCATGCCCCCATTAGATTTCAGAAGCACTATCCACACTCCCTTGCAAGATAATAACATCCGAGCTTACACAAAATTAGGATATGCATGTCTGAAGGGTAAAACAAATATAAAACCCCCTCTATATTATATAATATAGAGGCTGTGAGTCCATCCCCTCCACTAGTCTGGGACAATGACAATCCACCTTCACCAGACACTGCACCATGCACAGGTATAGTGCAAGCCCCTTCTCAATTCTGATAGCTTACGATTACCTTCCCAGAGGAGAAAGAGCTATACAGCTCAAACTGTTTTTACAACAAATGCTGTGTGGATACCCTCAGTCTGCATGCAAATACCTTATGTGACTCTTACCAAAACTATTTCAGTGATGCTTTGTAGCCGTAAGACCCATTTACATTGTGCTGCATTTTACCTTGTGTACTTCATCAGCTATTTTTCCATTTCACTACTTGTTTTTGTGTTACGGTCAAGCAGGAGTCCATTAGAATACCTGCAACTGTGCATGATTAGAAATTCTCATTCTAGTAAAGCTTGAAAGTAATGGTGCCATTCATTCAACAGATACAAGCTCTCAAGAAAAAAAAATCTTCCTTATTTCACCTTCTGTATCGCTATTTCCACTATGGCCTTTTCCAGTGAGTTTAGTGCACCCAAACCTCAGAATTACGAAAAAAATCCCATTAATGGTAAAATCCAGCTTTCTGTCTCAGCTAGAGACAGCACCTCTTTAGTTATCAACTAAATACCATAATTAAAGACTTAAAAAAAATAGACCCTAGCAATTTAAATGACAAGACCTAAAAAAGCCTGCTTTTTATTGGTATCTTGTAGCCAACTGAAACCCAAGAGGCTGCAAGATCCACCTGAAGCTAACTCTGTTGACGGAGAATCCACAAAGGATTACCCCATTTTCTTATGCTCAGTGAGTTTAAGCAGCAGACTGTCCTTCAACCATGATTTCTTCCCCCTGTTTGGCCCCCCATTTTTATACAACTTAAGCCCCTGTTGTCCCTTCAGCACCAGCAGGTTTTTGGTGATATCTGCTTGAGTTTATTAGCCACCAACATTATTATTGCATTTAGTGTATTTCCATAAGAAATCAAACAAAAGGAGAAACTTTATACCTTTCCTTTCTTGGCCCACGTGCTCAATCACCACTGCAATGCAATCAGATTTCCCAGAGAGACTGCAAAATCTCCATTCACTAAGATACTCAAAATTCAGATGAAGAAGATCTTGAACAAATGGATCTGACTTCAAAGCCAGTGTGTCCTTTTCAGCAGGTAGTTTATACCGGATGAGCTCAGAAATACCTTCTAATTTATGTTTGCTACGCTCCTAGTAGGGTCAACAGTTCTGAGCAGTTTTAATAAGCTTCCCACACTATTCAGACACCTAAATTGAGTCCTATCTTAAATGTTACTAATAAACAGTACAAGAGATTCTGGATGTCGGTGAGGAAGCATACTGGAAATACTTCCCTCTCCTTATTACAGCAGCCATCCAATGGCTGATGAACATTTTGTGTCAAGTTATTACTACCTATCCATGCTAAACATTCAACAACCCTCCCAGCACATGAGCACAGCCTTTTAGGGCACCTCTGCAGTTATTTCTGAGAGCACCAGTTGCAGCACCATGTAAACCAAAACAAAAAAGCAGCTAGGTGGAAGACCAGTTTCTTCCACGGCTCGCTCACTCTTTGACCTCTCGAAGGAGAGAAAGACAACAAACTGAGTAAGCCTCAAGAATGCATGCCATAGGCTTCCAAAAATGGCAACAACTTTGTCACTTCTGGCTATGACTGAATTTAAGTTGGCAATTTTGCCAACCCTCTGAGCCATCCGGCCCCTCATGCATTTCATCTTTTAGGACATGGTTAGATTAGCCCATCCATTATAAATATGACACAGCAGTACCCACAAGCATTAGAGTTTTCAGCATTTCAGCTAAAAACCTCATTTTGGAAGGATTTACAGCTTGGCTGCAAGAGTGGCGTCTGGCTGAAAAGTGGCATACAAAGTCTCGCCATAAGAGCCCAGCCGTTTAATAATAAATCAGTTTGGCTATTTTTAAATTAGAAGGCTGAAAAATACAAATGAAGTTTACCATTTGCTGACACATCTTTGATCTTAGAAGGAATGTGAATTCCACAGGCCAACTCTTCAGCTGATGTAAATCAGCACAACTACACTGGCATCAGTGGAGCTCCAGTGATTTACATGCTACAAATCTGACCCTGTATTTATTAATGGAATATCTGTAGTTAGCTTTTGGGTCAAATCTTTACTGTTGATGTAACCTACTGGAATCAATGGGGAGTTGCACATATAAATGCAGAAAAAGACTTAGGTTTCTTTTTTGCACTCCTGATTATTTAATTTTTAATTAAAACAAAATTGTAGAGTACAAGTGTAATCATAGAGAATCGAGAGTATTTAAGGCATTGCATATCTTGGTTGAGGCTATAATGAGATTTACAAGGCAGCTGTAGGACATGCATCAACTGCTACTTTTTAATCTTTCTAGATTGATCCATATGGCAATCCGTGCTATTGTTGATCCATATTTACACCACAAGCACATAGTTTAGCAATTTCATAGGAGAACATGCTGAAAAAAAAAAAATCTCCAAAAAAAGAGGCCAAAGATTTGGATTACATTCAGAACTTTCTCTTCCTTCCTCCTCTCCCCTACATTATCTCCTACCCACTGCTTGCTTTGTGTTGCAGAAAGGGTTAAATGCCCCTACCTCAACTTCTTCAACCCATGCATGTGCAGAGCATCAGCTACTGAAAAGACCTGCTAGTATTAAGGCAGCAAGCACGGTAAGGCACTAAAGCCAAAAGCCAGAACATCCAAGCTCAATTTAAGTTTGCCCCGATTTCCTCTGCCACATAGGGCAATTTCTGTCACCTTTTGGCACTGTTTCCCTCCCCTCCCCCTGCCATAAAGCCAAATGGGACTAATGATATTTACTAAACTGTGTGGAGCAGGGATTTATGTATGACATATGCTAAACATACCATCTATTTGCATGTTTATGATTGCACATACCATCATAAATGCAAGGTAGAACTGCCTTCGCAAACACATCATTCTACAAACGTTTCTGAAAACCTGAGCATCATCTGGGTGATGGATCAGATCCCTTTAAAAGTAGTATTCTGTATATTTAGTGATACCATGAGCACAAAACATTTACTAACACTCAGTACACACGGTAACTGTCTATTATGACATACGCAGAAAGCATTGTAGCATTAACTGATATAATGCCCAAGATAGAAATATTTGCCCGTTTCACTCAGTACATTTCTTCATTTGCTGAATAATTCAGCTTCTAGAAAGGCTCAGCTGACCTTTTCTTGATAAAGTCATACTTCTACGCACTTGCTTGCATTTGGTATTTTTAATCAGGTTCAAGTCCACTCACTGCACATCAGAGCCGAGAATAACGATGCAGATAGGCGTTTTAGCCAAATGATGTTCCTTACAGCACACACACTTCCCCCAAATCACTGAGTTGTTAAGTGTAAGAGAATTTATGATGCTAAATAAAACTGGAAAAAAAAAGAAAAGATGTTTTAATAAGATGAAAATCCAAATGTTAAAATAATGAGCCATCTGTATGGGTGGCCCTCTCCTGAGAGATGCCAAGAGCTTTACCATCTGTGAAACATTTACCAGCTGTTTCCTTCCTTTTTCGTGAGAACATAAGAAATCCTTGCAGTTGGTGTTTCTAACTGACACATCCTAGTGAAGGAAACAGGTTTGTTCAACGTCAGGGACCTCTCATGAAAACCAGCCTGGCTGAAATTAACCTAATATTTGGTAAGAATCGCTGTTCCCCATTTTGAAAAGATCTTTGCAAGCAGTGGCCCAGCAGGCCACAAGGCACTTTGGAAAATGGGAGAGGCAGAAAGCAGCCCACAAACCACAAACTGATTTCGAGAAAGAAAATACATTGAATATCTGAACATTTCTTTACTGGTTTGCTTTTTTTAAACCCTAATCTGTTGCAGGAATTCAGGATAAATTTGTAACCCCGTATGAAGCTCAAAGGCCCCTGCAATAACTAAGTATAACATGAGCATAGAATTGGACTTTGCTGCCTCTCCTCTTATCATTGTTTCACATACCTGCAATCAGCATAACCCTGCAGCTTTTAATATCTGTACACACACACTGAACCCCTGCACAAATGAATCACGTAGGGTCCTAGGATCCAACAATCACACTCCAAGAGAGTCTAGTTTGTGGTGCACAGCTCAAAGGCTGCAAAATAAAGACAAGTTTAATCCATGAAAGGATATATTGGCTTGTATTTATTTATATCCTGATGTGCTGTAGCCCTAATTGCACAACATTTAATTATTTCCTTAGTGTTCTCTTATTTCATTAGCTGCCAATGTGAGTTGAAGAGAATATAACTTAAGCAGCAGAATTAGCTCTTAAATTCCAAGTCGATGAAATTTGTCCATAGGAGTGATAAAGGCAGTTTCTATGAAGTATTCAGTTACGTTTTCAAAAGTTAATTTTTCAAGAGACTTGCGAAATGAGTCGGGGGGGAAAGAAAATCAGCACCTGATCAAACTGACAGTCTATGTGGTTGTGTAAAGAGCAATATTTGGTTATTGTTTATACGCCAGCCACCACCATAACCTTCACAATTAGGAGAACTGTAACAGACACGAAAACAAACATCAGCTCTACACAGCACACTAGCAGCACCTGCCTCAAGCCAAGGACCATTTTTCCCAGCAAGTTTCTTCCCTTCCTCACTCCCTTTCCCAAAAAGGGAACATCAGCCATAGTGTGAATAAATGAAGGAGGTTTGTCATTTGTTGTGTGGGGATGCACAGAGACACACAAATGGGGACACTACCAAACAGAGCAGACAGCAGTGTGAACATATCAGGACTGACTTCCGACACAGCACCCAGAGAATCCCCTTCTGCTTGCAGGGAAACATCCGTGCACACATTACAGAGTTGCCCCTGGAGCGAGTAAACTATCCCACCACTGATCCCACTCAGCCCAGGGCTCACATGCTGGCTGTACATGCTACAGAGACCCCAAAACATCTTCAACTTGTACCTATCACAACACAACCTCATAATGGGCCCCACAATACCCACTAGCTGATTCCCATTTTCCAAGAACTAAATACAGAAGAGTTGTCTCCATACATAGGTTAGCTACAACACAAGTGACGTTACAAAGCATAACCTTTGCAATTCAGTTAGGTAACACCAGAGTAAGAACAGAGCAGCACACTGTTTCTGTTGATAGTGCCCACTAATAGACCCATAGGCAGTTATCTTCCTAGGATTTACAACAGGAGAGCACTAGAAGTCTGGATGATAACAAGAAATACCTGCAAGAAACACTACTGCCATTGTTCTGCATCTCTTAGTAGAGGCGATAAACCAGTGGATGACAGTAATGGCCCACAGAATTCCTTTCCTTGAAATCAGGATTGAATCAGTTAGCCAATGAGGGCAACATGCAGCATATTTCCTGCACTGCAGGATCTGTTCAGTACGTAGCTAAATTTAAGTATTAAACCGGTTTCCTTATATCTAATGCTTTTATTGATATTGGAAGCATTTTTCCTGCAGTTAAACCCCACCCAAATAGAAACACTTTGAATAGACAAGTACCTACAATGGAATAAAAGAGCATGGAGCATTTGGAAGTAGTAGCGATTGACTTCCAAAACACAAGTAAACAACCCAAGCTGCGGACAGACTTCAGTAAATCTGTAAAAAAGGATAACCTCAGGGTCCCCAGGACTGGCTAGAGTAGTGTATCTGATACTTCCATTTATTATGGTACTACATCAATCTGCAATGTGTGCAAAGGCATAGACATAAAGCTGTGATTCCAATTTTTCTCCATAATTTAAGAAATCATGCTTTGTCAGTAAATTAAGTCAGAGTTGTGGATACTTTCTATTAAACCACTTTAAATACTATGAAGCACAGCTCTACAGCTACCAAAAACCACCAAGATAAAGGAGTCATTCACAAGAAAGCAAACCAGCTTCCCCAATATTGCACCCATGCTGTCAATAAAACACCAGGCTTTTCTCATGAGAATGAAAGCTTAAGTTCCGAGTGTTAAGTAACTGTGAAGAACAGCAAAAGATTTTTTGCTAGGCATTATCTGATAATTTCTAAATGGGTTCTAATACCAAATGGTACCAAAGAGTTTATGATCTGTTCTTTAAAAAGGAATGACAAGACTTGGTAGCTTGCACAATGTTTTAGAGCATAGTTATATCATTTTGAAATGAATCTGCCTTTTACCAGAAGAGCTAAAGTCTTCAAAATATATCAAAAATAAAGTTTCATGCCATCCTGGAACAACAAGTCCTGGAAAACATCATACCAGTATTTATTTCCAGAGAAACAGAGGCATGAAGTAATGCAGAATTACTTTCAGGCTGAGGTATCTGTGCTTGCCTCAACATCAGCAATTCAGCTCATCTACATGGAAGCCCTAATGGTACCATAGCCCTTACATTCTTCATCAAGTGTTATAAAAACCTTGGAACACAGGATGGTACAGAAGATATGGGTTACTTGAGTGTTACCTATTCAAAGAAGCACCTTCTTCTGAGGTCAAATAATTTTAATTCACTATATCCTCTAGTGACCCAAGCTCATAACAGCATCTACACTTATGTGAATGTTATTAGTATGTGCTTAAAAAGGGATCAGGGAAAAGCTAACACTGACTGCATTACATGCAGTGTTTCCCTTGCTAGAATGAGATTAAGGTCATTGGCAGGGCAGACCACGTATGTCTAAAGTTCATACTGCAGATATCTTCACCGGTTTGCTGAAGTGCTCATAATTTCAGGCACTCAAATACTCCCCAACTTTGTGAGTACAGAACATATGCAATTAATCAGAAAGCCATTACTAACAAAAAAGGGGGGCTGTAGGTGTATGAAATCCCACATATCTTCTAGGATATGAATGCTTCTATAGAATCCTAGAAGCATTTAGGTTGGAAAGGACCTTTAAGATAAAGTCTGACCACTAACTCAGAGCTGCCAAGTCCACCACTAAACCAGGACCCTAAGCACCATGTCTACACGTTGTTTAAATACTTTCAGGGATGGCAACTCCACCACTTCCTTGGGCAGTTTGCTCAGTGCTTAACAACCCTTTTGGTGACTCGTATTCAATCTAAACCTCCCATGGCACAACTTGAGGCTGTTTCCTCTTATCCCATCACTTCTTCCTTGGGAGAAGAGACCAAACCCCACATAACTACAACCTCCTTTCAGGTAATCATAGAGAGCAATGAGGTCTCCCCTGAGCCTCCTTTTCTAAACAACCCCACTTCCCTCATCCATTCCTCATCACTTATGCTCCAGACCCTTCACCATCTTTTTTTCCCCTTCTCTGGCCCTGATTCAGCACCTCAATGTCTTTCTTTTAGTGAGGGGCCCAGAACTGAACATAGGATTCAAGGTGCAGCCTCATCAATGGTGAGTGCAGGAGATCATCACTTCCCCAGTCCTGCTGGCCACACCATTTCCAATACAAGCCAAGATGCCCCTGGCCTTCTTGGCCACGTGTGCCAACTTCTGGGTCATACTCATGTTTATAAAACCCCACAGCTTACTTTGCTAGCTAGGACAAATAATAGCCAGGTTTTAAAATTAAGCAATCCTAATTTCTTCCTACTATTTTGAAATCTCTCAGGGTCATTTTCCACGGTTTTAAATTCCTTACATGGCATCAAGCATAACACGTGTGTATACTCACCCATTTTGTTCTGAGTTCTAGTTCTACAGAACAAATATTGCTCTGAGCAAAGCACATCCTGAATGCTACCCTTCCACATGCAAACAAGGGAAAACTCGCTCTGCATTTGAAACATCTGTGTAACTGAGTGTTAAGCCTTGCTTTTGTTTCGAAAGCTATTAGTTTTAGCAGTTACTGTGTCTAAATGACAGCAGTTAGTGTTCAATGTACAAATTCTAGACTATAGAAATGGACTGTAACCCCAGCCTCTTTTCTGTGCTCCTGGAGATGCTCTGACTGCTGTAAGCTGCATTGTGACTTTCAGTGGCTGCACTGAAGACTTATTGAACTACTACAATATGCAGAGATACTTCATTCTAGGATTTCTGCCCAGCTAGGAATTTCAACCAAGTAGGTGCTCTGGAGTTACTCTTGACCAACAGGTTTTATCTAACAAAAAATGCCACTGCACAATTCATATGTTTGAATACACTTAAAAGTACTATTTATTTTGGTCCAAAGGGTCCTTAAGAAAAGTTATAGGACAGCAATAGTAACAGGTATACAGACAGACCAACATTTTTGCACACAGAAGGTAATTTCTTAGTATTGTTTTATGTGAAGGACCAAAATGCAGCTGTTTGGAGCAAAAAAAAAAGAAATCCCCTGCAAGTATTTCTGGCTTTCCTGACCCTGCCCTTCTCTTATTGGTATAATATTTATGATCTTCTGTATCTTAATTCTTCCATTGAGAGTCTTAAGCCGATTCACAGACCAGGTGCTGTGTAGGTGGGTGCTGTGTGGGTTTCCCCTCTGCTCAGATGCCTGAACTACAAGAGCTAAGCATCATGTTCAGCCAGGCCTGAACACCCTTTGAGCCAAGATTAACAATCTGTGCCAAACTATGGAGGCAGCTTGGGATCAAACCACCTTTTTAATATCTGGTTATATAAATAGTACAAATCTGCCCATAAAAATCTCTCTTAATCACTTACGCAGTCAGGCAAACTTATACCTCATCTGTCAGAATGTCAAGAACAGTAGGTGCCCATCCTTGATCTCATAGTAATTCACTATTATTTAACTCCACTGATTTCAATGGAAGGCATCAGAAATACCATCAAGAGGAAAAAAAAAACCAAAAAAGAACTAAACTATATTTTTTGGCACTTCCCTAAGAACTCATTTGCAAGCTAGGAGTAGCTGCTATTTTCATCAAATTTCAAAGGATGATCTGCTTTATAGCTTTTCTTTTAGTTTATTAATTTTCCAATCTCAGCCATATAGGATCTTCCTCCTAAGAGAGGGGCACTTAGTCACAGTACCAGCATCTTTCCCTGTGATTTAGAGAACCAATACTTAGCATTTGGACTGGATTTCTGAGACACCATAGACAGAAAGCCACAATTTGCCTTGGCACTGTCAATCCTTATGTGCTGTCACTTGCTTTTACTGAGTCTTTGATAAAAAGAAATACAAAAAACAATGTAAAATTCAAATAGGATTGGGAAGTACATTTGGTATCAGATTGCCTTGAAGCCTACTGCAGCTTTTTGCAAAACTATATCCATGTTCTCCCAAGTTCTTGGGCACATCTGGAGTTTCACAGTTTTGGATCAAACCAGATGACAGCAGTCTGTCAAAAGACAGCTAGGAGCCCATCAAATAGATATGCAAAAGAATTAAATTAAGAAAACTCTTTTGAGCCCAAAATAGAACTTTATATAACACAAAAATAGTTCTTTTTCCAAACTTCCTTCATGGAAAGGACAGAAAGTTAATTCTTTCTGTCTGAAAACAACACATTGGCTTTACTGATGACAATCTTTAGAAACAGAAAGGAAAGAACATTTACTACTAGCTGTGAGATCACTTTACAAATGTGAAAGCATTGTTCATCTCATGCATGATAAGGAGACGGGACTGAAATCACACCAGGATTTGTGGTCACCTTTGGGTAACCCAGCCCTGACCCAAAAGTTTCACATCTCAGGTACAGAAAATCTTAACTCAAAACACTGTTCTGGACTGAAAAGTCAGCTGAGTTTGTTCAGGAAGGGCTTCCAGCTTCTTTTGAGAGATGGTGGTTCAGAGCATTGTACTTGGCCTCAGAAATTTAATTGTACCTAAATTAAGACTGAAAACTGATCAGGCTGGATTAAAGCCTAGTAGGATTGTGGACAGAGATTTCTCACTCTGTCCTTTGCTAATATTTTCCAAAACTGCTTTTTGGCAATCCTTTCATTATTTATACTTTTTTTTTTTTTTTACCCAGTTTTCCCTGTAAATGAGCAGTGAAATTCCAAGGGACTCTATCAGGAGTTAAAATCATTCAGTATATATTTGCCAGCGCATGCAGTATTTATTTTTAAACAGTGCCAAAACTGTTTATAGATAGAAACAACAGGACAACCCATAATTAAATAACTGTTTCTGCTACATCTGCTATTTAGCAACTTGAAGGAAAATAATTTCCCAACAACAAATAGGAATGGTCAAGAAAGCTCTCAAGTTTGGGCCCATTATTACCATATAAAACAACATATTAGTTGCTTAGCTACCAATCATAAAAGCAGCCCAATTAAAAATGAAAGAATCTTAACTAGCTGCATGGAATATAAAAGTGAAAAGTTAAAAGCTGTCAGGTGGTTAGTGGAGAGAATACTGAGAAGTGATTGACAAACTGGGCTTGCTTTGCTTCAAATTTGGCTTTGATTCAATAAATGATTGACACACTGATGTCGTCTGAAATAGCAGATTGTGCTTTGGAGAGGCTATTTAGCAGCCCATTGATTGGCAGGTTACTAAAATTGTCCCATGGACAGAGGTAACCAAACAGAGCTTTATTTTGACAGGTGGGCTTTTTTTTCTCTTCACCTGTATTTACTATTCAATTTATATTAAAAACAGAAGTAGAGAAAGGACCAGAAAAGCGCCATTCAATTTCCATGAAAATGGCGTGATGTCTCCTTTTGTAATACTGCTCCACAAAACTAGGACTCCATTCCTCCATTAAGTATCTTGCTTTTTATGGAAGACTCTTGAAGCCAAACTTAACAGCCTCACACTTATTTTTCAGAAACGGAGACATACCATGAACATGAAAGTGTTTCTCCATTTGAACAACAAGCACCTTCACAAGGCAGCATCAAGTAACATAACCAAACACGTTTTCTAGCTGGAACCAGATAACAAGGCTCAGTTCCAGGGGCATGAGGTATCATCCTAACACAGTCTCACAGTTTCCCATAATCTAAGGATGGAGTGGACCAGAACCTGAACTTGAGATCCACAACTCTGAGTAAAATAGAGTTTGTAAGAACTTATTCACATTCCTCTGGCACAGGTGTAAGGCAGCACACAATGAGGCAAAGAACTAGAACTTGGCCACAAGTGACACAGATGTTTTAGAAATACCTGATGACTGAGGAACAAAGGGAAAAAAGAAAGGGCCTGACCAATAATAGCCATTAAAAACCTAGGATTTTTTTGATCAAAGAAAGCACAAAAAGCATTTTTCCTTACTAAGCATAAATACAGCATTATTCCTCTCCACTGCTAGCCTCCAGACTCCAAAAATAGTATTTTTTAGGTTTATTATTACTTATTCCTGACACTTTTAATACAAAACCAACTACTACTGTTGAGCAATAAATCTTTCTTGTTTCTGAAACCCCTCCTTTTTGTGCCTAAATTTCCAAACAGAAAGGATATTGCCTACTTAGACTCACAGTTGTTATTCTTAATGTTTTAGACTTGTACAAACTTCAGTGGTTCTGATATACTTCTTTTGTACATTTTACACAGAATACTCTTAGCTTCTATCTTCAGTCTCTCAATCATGAGTGATTCACTGCTAAAACTCCATTTTATATCACCCAAAGAAGATTACACATTAGTTGCA
>JAOEHY010019386.1:0-18661 GCA_025447955.1 Psilopsiagon aurifrons | reverse complement strand
GCTACCACCAATAACAATAATGACCAGGGAAAATACAAGGGAAGAGGATACAAATGCCCACCACCTGGCAACCGAGCAGTGAACTCTCAAATGTTGCTGCATCCTGGGCATGACGTGCTGTGGTATGGAATACCTCTTTGATCAGTTTGGGTCAGGTGCCCTTTCTCTGCT
Source organism: Psilopsiagon aurifrons (assembly GCA_025447955.1). NCBI lineage: Eukaryota > Metazoa > Chordata > Aves > Psittaciformes > Psittacidae > Psilopsiagon > Psilopsiagon aurifrons. The sequence continues at coordinate 18,490 of JAOEHY010019386.1, read as the reverse complement.
TCCTCCTGGCTCCCCTCCTCCCTGGCAGAGCATGAGGCTCACAAAGTCCTTGGCCAGACCAAACATAAGCCATAACTAAAAACATTGGTGTTATCAGTGCTGTTCTCAGGCCACAAGTCAAAAACACAGCGCTGCATCAGCTACCAAGAAAGGGGAAAAATGACTGCTACTGCTGAATCCATAACACCCAGAAACTATATCTTCTACAGAATACATCTCATAGACATCTGCAAATTTGTAGTGCGAAAGATAAAACTAATTTTACAAAGTTCCACAGACCATGGAAACTTGGGGAAAGGTATCTTCCAACCCAGAGATGGATCCTTAACTTTCACCTCACAGTCTGCAGTTAAATGAAAATTAATTGAAACCATTTACAGGATACATTTGTGCACTGGGCTGCAAAATTGTTACACACTTCCTCTACTTATAAACTTTATTACCCAATGCAGACATTAAAGTTTTAAAGGTCTGCTTACCTTTTTTTTTTTTTTTTGAGAGATACTCTGAGATATTCAAAAGGAATGTGGATTTTAGAATCAAAGCACTTTCCTTATGAATACTGTTACTTTTACTTGACAGGATAATAGCAGAAACAACTATTATGGGCTTTCAGATGATGAACATTATTTCTTCCAAATACCAAGACCTTACTTGGCAAATATTGCTCCATCATAATTTTGGGGTTTTTTCTTCTTTAAGGCAAAGTTGCATTTCTCAAACAGTTTTGCCTAATGCATCCTCACAAAGAGGACAAAACCATAATTCATAAAATCAGAAATAACACAGTAGAATTCTCTGCCTGTTCTTCCTTCAAGTGTATCCTCCAGTTTATGTGAGCAGCTACTAGACACTGTCAAGTGTGTCACAATAACTATGAGCCAAAGTACTTTTCTAGATTAAGGTCAAAGCTTTCAGCCTCCTGCAGGTTTGGCTCTGCTTCTGCCAGATTGTCAGTTTATAATAGATGAAAAGTGTTTTAAGTGTTTTCAATTAATACTGGGTACCCAAAACAGTGACCACATTTGACCATGCATGACTTGATTAATGTGCAATGGAAGTATTTGTCTGCACTGGGACTGCCTCCTTTCGAAGTCAGATGGAGAACTCAACAGGATCTTAACAGATTCATAACTGAATCATAACTCCTAAACACACACTCAGGGTGATATCTAGGACTTCATGTCCTCAGAATCCTAACAATGGTGGTTAGTAGGGATCTGGAATAACTTTGATAATTGGGTTAAATCCACAATAAATCTTGAGTGTTCTGGACTGCTTTGCATTTTCAGGACTAACACTGCAATAAAAGGGATTAAAAATGTAGAAATGCAAACTCAGCTAAATCTTATTTGATTAGCCCTGAAAACCACACATGGCTGCTGGCTTTGGAGCACCCAGAAAGAGCTAAAGGAGCAACTTAGGTTGATGGCATTCATAGAGTTCCCCTACTGCTAACTGCTGTTAGTGGTAGCTTCTAGAAATTCTAGTGGCATCAGTAGTTCAAGAGTATTTTCTGCTTCCTTAATCTTTCTCTATTTGATCTGAGAAACTATATTTGACCTGCATAGTGGCTACAGATTCCAGAGAATTAAATAATTTCTGAAGTTATCAGCCTGTTTACTGAAAAATCATTTATCAGTAGATCCTTGACCAGTGGCAGGTGGGGATGCCACAAAATCATGCTTGCCCAAATCGGCCTGCTAACAGTCACTGTTCCATAAAGATCTATTGTTTTCACTGCAGACTATAAAGCCCTGCTTCACACTCTGTTTACTAAAAATCCCTACACTTAGAGTTCTCAGGATTATTACATTTTTAAAACAATTTAGATTTTCATTAATAGGGCTGAGCCCATCAATCAAAAAGACCTTTTACCAGCTTCACATAATAAAGATACTTTAATGAAAGGGGCTTCCCCACTTCTGAGAGAGAGCAGGGACAAGGAATATCGGCTAAAGAGGCCTCATGACAATATAAAGTTGTAATCCAATGTAAGATGACTTCAGGTAAGTACCACGTTTATGGACTCAGGGTGGTCCAAATGGCTGCACTGTGACACCTTCAGCTTCAGGAGCTTCTTGAGGAAAGCAAAGATTTTCATTTGTGACTGCTTAGGGTAATCAAACAATGCAATGTAGTTTAAACATCCTTTGCAAGCTGCATTACAAAGTGAGACAGAAGACTATTTGTATGCTTAAGTTGTCAAATATATATACCCCAAGGCTACCTTGAGATAAATATTTTCATAGAGAATGACATGAGAAATATGTGGGTCCGAAAGAAGTCCAGTCAGTCTCTCAGAGATGAAACATTTATGTTTCGTAAACAGGTACAAGAAGCCCTTATTGTTTGTTAAAAATTAAATATGCACACTTGATACTTCTTGACTTCTTCTCCAAGCTGTTGCTACAATTTTGCCTTTGGAAGTGTATCTTGGCATCAGACTTGGAGCCATAAGGTGAAACTACAGGTCACTCTTTTCTCTCTCCTGCTTGAGGAGCTTCCAACTCACTCACCTGAGTGTAGCAGCACCCAGATTAGAACTGTAGAATAATTTAGGTTGATAAAGACCCTTAAAAACTTTGACTCTAACCATTAACCTAGCACTGACAAATCCATATCCCTAAGCATGATGTCTATGAGTCTTTTAAATATCTCCAGGGTTAGCCATTCAACCGCTTTCCTCGGCAGCCTGTTCCAATGCTTGTCAACCATTTCAGTGAAGGAATTTTTCCTCACATGCATTTTAAAAATCCCTTGGTGAACTTGAGGTTGTTTTCTCCTGTCCTATTGCTTATTACTTGTGAAAAGAGACCAACACATTCCCTTCCAGTTCACAGCCCTTAAACGGACGGATCTTGCTACCATCCAATCACACTTTCCTTTTATCATGTCCGGTGCAGAAGCATCAAGAGTGGCTCACCCAAATTCTGCAGAACACCTGGTTCTTGACAGGAGTTCTCCCATGACACTGATTGCAATTTTTATTACCAGTTAGAACCTATGTTTGTCAGATAAGCCCCTCTTTTGCAAGCAGGAAACCATAATGTACAGAACTACCTCAGCCTTGCAACAATCGCTGCACTGGAGAGCAAACAAATTCTACAGTAAAATGCAGCCATCATCTCTTTGTTTCTTTTTAGCCAGGAGACTGAATGGTATCTTTATTGAATGTGGATCTTACCGTGGTCAAAGGCTAATTTTTTCACTGAACATTTCAGATAATTTTAATAGGCCTAACTCACTCATATTTTTGTCTTTCACCATAACTGCTCAATTTTGCATCTGAAAGGGAGTGCTGACACATAATTTGCAAGGTGCTCCTCAGCTTTCAAGAGGGATGTGTTGCTGCGGTTGCCCTTATGCCTTCCTGTTCACAGTGTGACCTTCCTGTTCACAGCACTTTTGTTTTTTGGGGAGAACTACCTAAGTTGGCTTATCCTAAGGTGAGTTGATAATTTTTGATAACTCCAGTGCTGCAAATTTTTAGACCCCTTTCATTACTATTGCTTTGATATTTATCTGTGAGTAGAGTACTGATCTCAAATACAGAGAAAAGCAGCAGATAACTATTACTGTGTTAATAGCTATCCTGAGAAACTTTCCAGAAATTTTACCAGCTCTTTATCATTTGTGAAGTATTTTTTCTGTTAACTATGAGGTTCTCCCATATGCCTTCCCTTGTCCATTTTCTCCTATTTCCATGTTTTTCTATTCTGCTCCATGAGGAGACACTGTTCAGCAAGAAGCTGTGGTTAGTAGGGAAGTGGCGCATGTCTGATGATGCATGTATTTTCAGCAGCCTTCTCCCAAGACTTAGCAGCTGTCAATGATACAAAGATTTGAAAGTTGCCTGCACATACGGGTGTGATATAAAAGATTTCCTTTAAAGGAAAAAAAATAAGGAAGAAAGCTGAATTTCCAGATGCTACTTTTAGATGAGATTCTGGTTGCAAGCACATATGCAGTCCGTATAGCAATTAACTGTTCCAACACAGGAACCAAAACAACAGTGCAAAGGATGCTTGTGTTGAAATCAGCTAAAGGTTAAGAAGGCAATGATTAAGCATTGAAGATCAGGAATACTCTGCAGATAGGCTATATTCAAGATAGAATCATTTTTATTATGTTTTTTAAAAAGAAAAAAAGCAGAGAGAAGTTAGAAATGCTGAAAATTACTTTGGCTTTGCTTTTAGAAAAGTAAAAAGTAGATGAATGAAATTATAATAGCATACTATACTGTTCAAAACAAACTGATTTCTGCCAATCATTTGCTGAAGAATGTGCAAAAATATCCGCAGAGAAGTCTTGGTCTGGAAGATGCAACTGAAAATGTGTGCATCAGTGATCTTCATGTGTGAGAGACACCGGTAACATTGGACACAGAGAAAGAAATTATAGTGCTCCTGTCTGGAAACTGGAAATGTTACTCCTGTGGTGACAGAGCTGACATTCTACAAAGAATAACTAAAAAGGCCATTTATTCAGTAGAAAGAATGGGCCCCATATTGTAACCTTTTCCTTTTTTTTTTTTTTTCTTTTATTTCCTCTTAGCTTAGGTATCAGTGTGTAAGTACTGGTGTTTATGAGTGATATTTTTACTTCCTGGCTGGTTTTCTTACCTTAGACTAAATGTCTCAATTCCCTACAGCATAGAAAGGAAAACATTTGTGGTCAATTTCTGTAATTCTGCCTGCTTCAACAGCACCTTTTGTGTGAACAATAACAGGATGAACAGGAACAGAATTCCATCCTGGGTATATTTTTACTTAGGGAAATTAGAATACATCTAAAATAAGATTTTAGCTAAAATGAAATGTATTTTATCTTTCCCATCCTACAGTGGTTCAAGGGAGAGCTCTGTGTCACTGCCTGTGTGTCATGAGTTATCCCAGCTGGCAACTAGGCACCACGCATCCACTAGCCTACTTCCCATGATGCAATGGGGAGGAGAATCAGACAGAAAAAGGTAAAAAATGTGGGTTGAGGTAAGAACAGCTTAATAATTTAAATTAAGTAAAATATAACAACAGCAATAATAATAATAGTAATGAAAAGGATTTTTTTTCTCTCTTCTCTAGAGGGAAATAAAACCCCCAAAATGTCAAGTGATTCACAATACACTACTCAGTATAATTCCTGACCAATGCCCAGCCTGTCCCTGAGCAGCAATGAATCCCATCTGAGTAACTCCTCCCAGTTTATGTATTGGTCATATGTTGCTGTGGTATGGAATATCCCTTTAGCAGTTCTGTCAGCTGTCCTGACTGTGCTCCTTCCTGGGCTCTTGTGCCCCTCCTCACTGGTAGGACATGGGAAACAGAAAAGTCCTTGGTTTAGGGTAAGCACTGCTCAGCATCAACTTGTATTATCAACATTATTCTCAGACTCAATCCAAAACAACAGCACTGAACCAGCTACTAGGAAGAAAATGAACTGTATCCCACTGGAAACCAGGACACTGTGACAGTCCCTTCACTGCTGGAGTTGCCAGAGGCATTCTGAATAGACATTACTTGGGTAGTGTACACAAACCTGATTTTGGATTTTTACAGAAGTAAACATTCAGTGCCTGAGGAAGAGAGAGAGTATTTTATGAAGTTTTGACATTTGAATTTCTCCTGGTTATTATGTATTGTCATTATTGTTTGCTTATTGTTTTCACACTCCAAATAATGGAAAGAGCTGTCATAGAAGAACTGTAGGAAACTAATTGGGAATCACTCAGAGTTTGATTAATTAAGTGCAATTTACTTTTTGACATTTCTGAAAGGAAGAAATGCTTTCCTACAAAAGTAAAGTTGCTGAGTTTCATTTTATCAGAGTTGAGCTGTTTTCTTCTGAACATAAATGTTTCAACTGCCTTATTTTTTTCCAGCATAAAGTCACAATAAACTGTGTATAATCTCTGAGTCACATCCACTGCTACATTTTATCAATTTAATGCTGGTATAACTCAGTAATAAAGAGAAAAAAAAAAAATCTACTGGTAAATTTATCCTCATATATTTTAATTCCAAAGATTAAAACAGATGTTGTGAAGGTGAATAAAGATTTTTTTTTTTTTTTTTTTTTCTTGAGAAAAAAGCAGTTAAGCTACTGGAGTTAAAGAAAAGATAGATATCTTTGTTCTAGAAAAATTCTTTTTCAGTGTCAGAAGTGAATTTTCCCTGTGATTTTATGTTATGGCTACCTAACAACTACAGTAGCCATAATAAATGTTTGTTCAAATCCACCTTAGTAGTGTTTACTTTATGGTTGATCTATTTTTATTGAAGTCATGATGCAATTATCTGCAAATTGTGTGGGTTTGTGTGTTGAACATTTCTTGCTTTACCAGTCAACCACACATTTGTTTTCTTGGGTGTCCAAGAATGTCAAGATTGTAATTAGCACTAGATTTGTCAAGTTCTCAAACAGTATAAAGGACTGGCCTTTAAGCAGTTCTTGGTGTACACACATGTGCACTGGCAGTGAATGTTCAAAATGTGTATAAGGAAATGTTTGTGAACTGAGGCATTTCAATTTTTTGAGAGAAGTGGAAATTGATATTACGGGGATTTTTCAAACTCATTCAGTGCAGGCAGTGTCACCTTATATTAAAGCTAATGCACTTATAAGAAATACATGTACCAGACACCTGCAAATGTGATCGATTGTGCTGGTTTTGCCTGGTGTAGAGTTAATTTTCTTCATAGTAGCTAGTAAGCAGCTGCGGTTTGGACTTTTGCTGGAAACTGTGTTCATAACAAGGGATGTTTTAGTTACTGCTGAGCAGTGCTTGCACACAGCCAAGACCTTTTCTGCTCCTCATACCACCCACCCCACCATCAGGTAGACTGGGGGTGCACAAATTACTGGGAGCTGACTTTAGCTGACCAAAGGGATATTCCATTGCATATGGCATCATGATCAGAATATAAAGGTGGAGGGGAAAGAAGGAAGGAGGGGAGGGGGAAACATTAAGAACAATGGCATTTGTCTTCCCAAGTGTCACATGTGACAGAGCCCTGCTTTCTTGGGGATGGCTGAACACCTGCTACCCATGAGAAGTGATGAATGAATCCCCCGGTTTTCTTTGCTTGCATGCACAGCTTTTGCTTTCCCTATTAAAATGTCTTTATCTCAACCCATGAGTTTTCTCACTTTTACCCTTCCAGTTCTCTTCCCCATCCCACTGGTGGGGAGTAAGCAAGTGGCTGTGTGGTACTTAGCTGCTGGCAGGGGTAAAGCCATACCACTGTTAATTTAAGAATGGATTTCTTTGATTTGCAATGTACATATAGGGAGAAAATCTGTATGAACAAATTTGGACCTGGCTTAAGAAAGGAGAATTTCATTAGAGTTAGTATTTTCATTGTAAAAAACTGCAAATGTGGAAGTTAAAGATCAAGGAACAGCAGATACAGTAAATATATAAAATCAGGCAGAAAGCTAACAGATGAAACAGCTGACTAAGAAAGTGGCCAGCCCACCTGGTGTTTCATATGCTTCACTTTTCAGAAGCTGCAATTAAACTGTTCACAGAAGTCTGCTTCTCAGATGGCAAACTGTTCCAAAGAAAGGGGGAAAGAAAAAAAAAAAAAGAAAGAAACAAACAAATATTTTAAGTCACAATTTTTTTCCTGGTTACAAAAACATCTGTGCCTGTGTCATCAATTTACCACCACAAGGCAGGCATTCAAAATTTGAAACCTAGAAAAACAGCAGCCCTTGCTGCTAAAAATTACTGGGGAAACAACCAGGGGTGAAAGCCTATATCATATCAACTGCTCTACAGCACCTGCCTGTATGCATGCTCTTATAGCACACAAGCACAGTGACACTCAAGGGGGAACAATAGACGAGCAAATGGACCTACTCACAGTGCTTGGTGCTATTCAATATCAGTAAGGGTAGGAAAATCTATTTCTACCTTGAAAATAAAAAAGAAAAACTGCAACTTAAACATCACAAGTTCCTCACTCTGAAACAGTTTTACACTTGACATATCAGTATAATGAAGAGCAGATATTTTTTCTTTTTTGTTTTTTGCATTGAAATACAGTGGCACAGTCTTGTTTTAGGAAGGTAGCTTCATTATGTCACTATTTGATACATAGCATAAGCAAGCTTCTCTCCCACATAACACATTTTTCAGAATAATACTTCATTCAGTCAACTTTCCTATTGGTAAACCTCAGGAAGATGGTAATTCTGAGAGAAAACAAATACAAGAACATCAGAAAGCAAAAGCTCTGATGCTTACTGTTGTCTTTCCTAAACTAAACCATGAACCCAAATATGGGTACATCAGACTCATGACAGAATCTGTAAACTGAAAATGAAATTATACAAGAACAACTCATCCTTGTTATAATCACAGAACACCATACATCAGAAACAGTTAATTTATATTGCTATAGCTTGTCAGGGATAAAAATGGTTCTGAGGACTCTCTTAAGAACTTATGGTAAAAATAAACAAATGCCATAACCACTGAGTTATCAAAAAAGTCTTCAGAGTTATACAACAAATGCTACAAAGATTCTTCTTTTTTTTTTTTTTTTTTTAATAGAGATGGAGTATATAATATGTTACACTTTATCCTTGTTAAACTTGACAATTACTGTCACTGGCTCATGTATAAAACTTCTCCTTTTGTCAGCCTTACATTTTGAAGCTTTTTGATGCACTGCTCAGACAGAAACATTTTACTAATTCTTTGGTATGTGTGTTGAATTTTAAGCAACATTACTGTTCATGAGATAAAGATAGGGAGTACAATCTTCCCTGACAGAGCATTGCCAGAGAAGATCAAATTTCCAATATTTTATTTTCATGGGTGGCCTGTGCTCAAGATTCTGATGATAATGATGATGCTTTAAAAAACCTATTACTAAACATGAAGTCATTCTGTCAAAAGGGCAGGAAAAAAAGGAGTACTGCCCTCTCTTTCACAGTCAGTACTTCTTGGTATTGTAACTCCGCTACCTAAATTGTTCTCAGTCTGAAGCTATCATTTTCTGGATGGCTTCTGCCTGCCATTATGTTATCCCAGCTGTTAGCAGTCAGCCAACTGGCTACACTGGGTGGGTAGTGGTTTTGTCATTTAGAGCTTTCATGACTCTCCTTTAATATTTCTTTCATTACCTCCCTCAAAAAAACCCACCCTGCAAAAGGCATAACAAGCATACACGCTAAAAATTCTTGTGTGCAAGAATAAAGTCAGTGTTCCCTCAATAACAACAACTCACTGCTTTGCAAAGATACAGTGGCTAGCCAAAACACCATCATAACTTCTATAAGGCCTGTCAGGGATCCTGCTCTAATGCTGATGTTACATTAACGTGTACTAATGCTGTCACACCACAGAATGTGTCTTGCCTTGCAAACACTGCAGAAGCAGCACAGTGTTCAGCAATTGCCATTGCTTCTGCTCTTCAGCTGTTACTTCTTTCTCTGAGGCAATATGCCTAATGGCTAGAATATCTCCTGAATACCCTGAGCTACCAGCCAAGTTTCACAGCAAAAACCAAAGCTGTCCTATTTTGTATAACAGGCACAAAACTGCCTATTCACGCTCTGTTCTTCCACCCTCCTTTTCACTCCTTCTTAGAGTCACGATCTGGCAGTACCCTAGCAGTTAATTACTGATGATAAATCCCACCAGGGCACTTCTCAGTCCTGCAGCTACCACACCTTTTCCAAGAGATGTCCTCTCCTCCCAGCTGTTGGCCACTTATTAGCCAGCTGCAAGCAGTAACATTGCTGCTTGAAACTTAATGTCTGTTGTGAGGTGAAACCTGTAATGTTTCAACAACATAACTGTTTACAGTTTTGTCCAAAAACATTTTTCTTATTTCAGAATGGGAGATGTACCCTTTCAGAAAAACGCAAGCAGTGCTTGCTTCTGTGGCTAGAGATTTTTCATGTACCAGTAGCCACTCAGAGCTACAAACCACAAAATAATAATGCTACTGGTTGCTAGAGGCACCATATAGGCTGATTTTAAAATAATTCAGTATAATATTTTACTGCAAATGCTACCTACCTTGCATGGTATAATTTTTCCTTAAAGACAAAATGAATACTTCAAGGAATCCATTATCTTTGCTTCAGTTTCCTGAATTTGAGCTTTTCTCTGTGCTTTATAATGTCAATTTAAAATAGTCATGAGGGGCTCCTTAGTTTAGGAAGCACTGCTCTCATCCTTCAGACAACTGCTGAGTTTTAATCCACAGCTAAACTCTCAGGTCATTCTCCAGTTACCTTCAGAGATCTCTTTAAAACCATTTTGAATTTCTATTGCCTAAAGATCACATTTTTTCTTCCTATCGAAATTCACAATTTTTCCCTGTGATTTTTGAAGTCTGTCGTGAATACCAATAGCATGTTTTATTGCATTTGGAGCTACGCTCTTGTCATACTTCCATTAACAATAAGTTCATTTCTCATTTTCTGCATTGTCTTTTGCTAATGAAATAATAGGTTTCATATTCCGGCAAAACAATTTCCCTTCTTTCTCTACCCCAACAGTTTTATACTCTTCAGACACCTTTTCTGTCTTTCCTTCCTAAATCAGCCTCTGAATGTGGACATGAGCATGGGAAAATTCAACAGTTTCCATATTCTCCCTAGGGGTAGCAGGGTTGCAAACATGGATTGAAATGCATAATTGCGGTCTGTTTTTTTGCTGGTGTGTTTTTGTTTTGTTGGGGTTTTTTCTTTTTTTTCCTCTCCTTGATCTTCAGCAGTGTGCAGCAATTCCATCAGAGTAGAGAGATACACAATCAGAAGAGTCTGCCTTGCTAGGAATCCAAATGAGACTGCATTCTTTAACAGTCAGCATTCAATCCCTTCACTTTCATTCCTGTTCAGCAGTACTTCTTACAAGCCCTGCTAATGATCCTGGAAAATTTGTCAGATTTGCCTGCCCATTTGAGGGCATTTGAGCATGGTGGGGGTTTGCTCTGCTGAAATCCCTTTATTAAATAAAGTTTGCTTGATACAGAAGCTAAATCAGCCTGAATGTTGTGTTTTGTAACTGTTTTTTGTGCATATAGATTGCTCTGAAGAAGTTCAACTGACTCTTAGAGGAAAATTTCTAACTTCCATGCTTGCATAATGAAAATACCTAATTGATAATATAAACATACATTGACAAGTGACTGCAAAACCAACCATTTGACAGTGTAAAGTGTGTTAAGTAGTGGCATCATTGCAAAAAGGGGTTAAAAATCTGTGCTCCCTCCTTTCTTACCTGTACTTGCACTGCGAAGTGATGTAAAAGTTGAGGTAGGTATATTACGTCAGTTTAAGGACTGAGCTGAGACAATGGAGATTCATTTTAGCAGGTTAAAAACTATATAGCCCTTAGCAGGCACTACTGTTCTATCACACTGTGATCAACAGGAACTAGGAACAAAAAGGTCAAAAAAAATTCTATCTGAAAAACCCTTTTTTCAGCTAGGCTTGAACTATAAACTTGTATAGGCCACTAATACAGGTGGGATGTGCCTGTAACACTAGCACGTGTTATACCAAAATCTGAAATAAAGAGAAATTAGTGAAATTACAAATTTAGTGAAATAAGAAATTAGGCTATCCAGATGATACATTGCTGGGCACACAGCATTGTTTTTTCAAACAGGTATTTGTCTCAATTAAGCTAGATTCATGCCCGATTTTCCGTTTTCCCCCTCAAGGAAGACATCAGTATGTACAGGTACAATTCTTTCCACCAGCCATCCAGAACAGCCATGAAATGACCATGCTCTCAGTTCCTTATGTAAAACCCCAAATTGAATTTGATCATGAAAAATATTATAATACTCTTGATCAAACTTTACTCAGAGGTGCAGGAAGCTTTGTCTTTCTAAATTCAGCCACACAAAAATTACACTATATCTCCTCTTGCAGTCATCAACTTCTAAGTCTCATGCTGGATTCTGATTCTTATTTTCCCTGTACTAGACTATTTGGATTGCTAAAAAGTATTTTAGCTGGAGCAGACCCTTTTTTAAAGCAACTTATTTTGTTATATATGCACGCATGGCCAGTGCTTTTGGCAATCTTTCAACATGACTCCAAGTTGGCCAGAAATGTTAGGGTCCCATGGGTGTGTATATGCTCACACTGTGAAATCATATCCTACACTATGGAAAGCAAAGAGATTAGCAAGTGGTTAACTAAGTAAAGTTGCAAAGATATGATTTCATACTATTAACCAAAATGAATTAAGTTTTCTACAAAAAGCTCTGAGATAATATACTCTCTCTAAAGTGATGAGTCAGACAACTGGATTCACACCGTATCTTTTCTTTAAAAAAACCAAAAAAATCCCAACCCTTTTCTCCATTAGAGGTATGTTTAAAGAACCAAAGTATGTAATTTGCTGGCTACATTTAAGCAGTGGAAACACCTACCACTTAGCGCTGGTAAAAGTTCTCCTAAAAATGCTTGTTACCCTTCTCTTTTTATCTCACTTGGATGATCACTTTATTAAACAGTGATTTCATTCCGAGTTTTAAAATCCTCACCTATGATAGGAAAAGGATGTTTTAAAACTAAGTTGAATGTCTTCAGCAGCCAGAATGGAAAAGGTTTGGGGGTGAGTGGGATACATAACTGCTGAGTAATTCTCCCTACCTGCTATCTGCAGCTGACATTTATTTGAACCTTCAAGCCACTTGTGCAAAAAACCTGCAGTGGTTTCCATGTGTTTTGAGACTGACTTTCAATCAGCCCTATAGGCTTTTATTCCTGAAGTGAATCAATAGAGAGTTATTTTCAAAAGGCTCAAGTCATCTGCACTCGATTCGTGTTTAGAACATTATTTCAGCTTCTTTCCCACAGAGCAAATATCACCAGCAACAAGACCACATCTTTTCATACCTATACAGGGAAAAGTGCAGTGTAACACTTTTGCAAAGATATAGGGGTAACATCAGCTATTTGAAGATGCCTTTTTTCTTTTTTTAATCTGCCTGAAAAAAAAACCCAAAAGAAGATAGGACTTGTGGTGTCTGAATTTATGTAAAGTTAGCCATTTCAGAACAAACTGCTTGGTAACCCTTTTGGAAGGAAAGATTCTGTGAAATAACATAAGAAATACTTTGGCTTTCAAAAATAGAAAAAACTCCTTTGCTATAGCACAAATTAGTTCAATACATAAATGGGTAATAGAGCACAATGGCTTGCATCTAGTGTTTTTACCACTTCTAAGCATGCCTCCATCTACAGATTAGGGAATGGCAAAAACCATTTTTACTGAAGCATTTGTCCAAATTTCAGAGATAATTTTAATGTGACTGCCCTCTTTTAAATGAGTGCTTCTGCATGTAGGCATTATTAGCTCATATATATTGAAGGTGGACTTTGAAACTGAAGTTAATCAGAAGATCATTTATGCACATGCTTTTCATGACATTGTTGAGAACCTGATCTGAGGCACATAAAAAAATCTATAAGTAAATTTAAGTGATTTTCACTGATAATATACTGCGTGGATTATTTATTGCATCAGAAATAACTCATATCGCAATGTATAACATAAAGAGCTGACAAAGCATAGACTTTATGTAAGCAAACAAAAATCTGTGAATCATAATGTTTTTGATATTAAAATGAATCATTTTTCTAAGTTGTAATCACAGCATTTGCTCCAAGTACCACATTTTCAGAGGTGTAAATGAGAACTGAATAGCACAGCATTTCCTTGTCTTGTGCGATGATGGCCCTTAATGTGCTTTCTCAGTCCAAATAACATTGATCTGGATTAGTGATGATTACAGGTAAATGATAATGAGGTAGAAGTAGGAAAAAGGATTGTAAGATTCAGCACTTGATATTTATATACAATATTCACTCAAAAATTCCATTACATGCAGTTAAATAATGGTTTTAAACGAATGTTTTGAATTAATGATGGAAAGTAGAAAGGCTTTTCATTGCCATCATTGTATTTTTCAGATTGCTACATATATATCCCAGAATACCTTTTAGAAAAAGAAGTAAATATATCTGCAGTGTTGGAGTACTAGAGCAGAGATACAGCAATTCTATGCAGAAGTCACAGAAGCATTAAGGAGTATTGGTCTGAGGGAAATCCCTCAGATCTATACAGCAGCTAATGCACACCACAACTGACAGCGACATTCTGGGAAGTGCTGAAATGGCACATAATAATTTTCTATTCAGTGTGAGCAGCATTCATGTTTATTTTTCACAAGTCTGTTAAAGTGCTACAAGATCTAAGACCAGGGGGACTGAGTTCCATACAAGACAGCACGTATTTTGAATCAGCAGTCCTGCATTTTAACCTGGTGACAGTTCACATGATACTATTGTGTGAATTTTTAATGTAGAAGTAATTATCCTAGATTTAGCTGCTGACATTACAATGTTGGAGGCCTCCTGTGTTGTGTTTAAATTCTACAATACCTCTTAAAGACAATATAAATGAAAAGGTGATGAAACTGCGGCACTCAAAAGTGTTTAATACTTCTATTGTAGATAGAGCAATAGGAACATCTTCTACAGAGAGGTACCCAATAACCCTTGTTTATGCTTCTTAACATTGCAATGGGAAATGAGTATCTCAGTTTTATAGTAAAAGCACTAAGAAACTAAGGGACTAAATTATCATTACTGGATTAAGAATACGTCATGTAACATTTCTGAACTCAGATCAGCTGCAAACTAATTTTTCTAACATTTGTATTGTTTGTGTATAATGCAAACAAAGCCAAGACATGTGTCAGGAAAAATTAAATCTCCTATTAAAATTGTTGTGCTCTGCTGGCTTTTCAGAATTTTAAGACTCACAATGGCAAATTAACTCTCTGAACTGCTTTATTCTGAGCGTATAATTAATTTTCCTTTACACATGGAATGTATGACTTTTCTGAGCTTGTAATGATTACACATTTTTTTTATTGGTTTAGTGTTGCCAAAACCTGAGTAAATATACAGCAGCCTGAAGAGTCATGCAACAGAAATCTTCCTGCTTCATTTGCTTGATCAGACATATATCAATTATTTACCAGGCAGAAGGTGCAGTATCCTTTAGGGTCTCTGACTTCATAAAAAATTGCAGCTGACATTTCTGGAACAGAACTCAATTGCAAGTGTTTCCTGGTATTCATTTATCAAAGGTGAGTTGCAGAGTAATCCCCAAGTTAGCACAAAGAAGGCCACTTTGGGCAAATGAGGTGCTGCATGCATTTCTGCCTGCCTGCAGAAAATGTGCCGGAATGTGAACACTCAGAAATCCACAAAAATTATCAGATTAATTTTAAAAATAAGAGAATGACATTACTGCAGTTATGGCTGTATGGCATTTTCTGGTATTTTAATGACAAAGCCTTCCACTTCCAAAATTTTAGCTTGTATCAGTTGAAGTGGGATAGTCAGCCTCTCATTACAATATGCACTTTTTATTTCACAGAACAAAAGCCTTCTCCAATGTTCCCTGTGGTCTGAGAAAATTCTCTCACTTTCCCCGAGATGCACAAAACGAGACATGACCAAACACGGTTCAGTGGCCTCAGCTGGCTGAACTTTGTTGATGTTAGTCCAAAAATGTTCAGATTTTATCTTGGTAAGCCTGAGAGTACCCCCACCATGCTCTGCATCCCCTAAGCAGAGCGTAGAATAGCAGGTATCAGCAGTACAAGTTAGATGGGCACATCCTCCTCCCACCCAGTCTGATGCACATGGGAATGGCTTGCACTGGAAATGGTAGAGGTTTTATTCAGGTTCAACACCTGAGAGCAAAATTTGTACATATACTTTATATACTTGCAGTTACAGGGCAAGTTTAAGAGTAAGCAGGAACAAATATTTCAGCCTGTAAAAATCAAAGATTAAAAGCTGTTCGCCCAAGAATCCACAGGGGCACAGGGAGATGGCCGGAGACCAGGGCCTGTGCCAGATTTCCATCAACCGCCCTGACTTTCAGAGGGAGAAGACAAGCATGGTCCAGCTTAAATGTTCCTCTGTGAATACGTTAGCCTCCAACATCATTAAGACTATCTAAGGAGAGAGAGTTTGGTGCTGCAGGGCTGAAGATGAAGTCTAAAGCAGAGTTTGACTCTCCACATTTTAAATAAGCTAAGTGATGCCCCATTCTTCATCTGTATTTGGTTGGGTAAGCTTATGTGCACCTGTGGAGCCCTGCTGAATAATACAGCCATGTTTCTCATTTACCTGGGTAAATAAATAGAGGTGTGGCAAGATTCCTGCAGTTTAGTGAAGAGAAGTGAAGAACATTTTAGGTTCCATTAACCAGCTCCCTCTCCAGATGGTATAGCATGCCATGTCAGAGTAGTCACAGGCAGAGAAGAAATAACAATGAGCCTCACAGTTTGGTCATTACTCTGGAGTCTATTGAACCGATGAGATACAAATGTGAAGTATATTATATCATGTTAGGCTCCACGTGCTCTAGAAGAAATGCTAACCACTTGCCTTGAAGATTTTAATAAATGGCACAGGACTAACTTCTGCTGGCATTGGAGCTAGCCCAAGTAGACATAGTAGAGCTATGAAGACATTGTGTAGGAAAGCTCTGGTTGGCAGTTTTGGGACAAGACCTAGACAAACCAGTAAGGGCTGGCTGCCCAGTAGGAGAACACTGTTGCCATATACTATAAACAACCAAAGGCTATCTATTGATATCAGTTAAAACTTCTGCATATCTGCTGATGCAGCAGAATGCATATTAAAATTATGGAATCAATGGTTGGTAATATACAACCATATGATCATAATTTATCTTTCTTGGCAACCAAGGACACTTTAGATACAACAGTATTTTGTTGCCAGGGCAGACGGACCATGTTGCTACACTCTTAAGTCCCTTTTTAAAGGTGCATTAGAAGCATTAGCATAAGTAACCACTGTCAGTAAGACACAGGGGCACTGAGCATACAGCATCACTGTGACAGATTTATACAAGAAAAGTCTGTATTTTCTGGGAATTGCTGTGATACTATTTCAGTATCTTTCCTATCTCTTTATTTTTCCTCCCCTCACATAAGTCCAGACACAGCTAGTAATAACTGGTAACTAGGACTGTCTGGACCATCCCTATAGCAATTGTCTCCCACTCATATATTGATCACTGAAAAAAAAATTATTTTCTGTAGCCATCAATGCATTCCTGTTTAGCTCAGTGGAGCAGTATGAACACATGAACCGACCACAACTATTTTAACTTGAAGATGTAAGTTATTTAAGAAGGTCATTTATTATACATTAAAAAAGTAAATACATAAACACACACTCCAAGTAAAATTTATCTTGCTACAGTAAGTGGCAAAAGAAATGAAAGAGAGGAATATATACTCCTCCACTCAAGCATCCTCCAAACAAGCAGTAACAAAATCATCTTCCGGCTATAATAGCACAGCTAGCTCCAAGTAAGCTCCAATAATGTAGAGAATGGCTCTAATAACAAATAAAGAAGGCTTTACAGCAATTTACTACCAGAAAGCAGGGAGAGCATAGCTACTGCTTAAGAGAAAGCAAGTCAGGAGCTCAGGAGCATCTCAGACCCTGCAGGCATATAACCCTCCAGCTTAGACTTCTACCACTCCTAGCAAAGCAAGCAAGACAGATGTGGAAACAACAGCCAAATTAAACCACAACCCTAAATTTTAAGAAAAGACCATAGTAAAGAAAGCAGAGAGAGATCAAACCTGCAAATCAAATCATATATCCAGGTCAGGTCCAGCAATCACCATGTAGAGATCAAAGCAGCAAACAAACGCCTACGGCAGGATCAAGATGCTCTATAACAAGATAGAGGATGTAACAGCCGGAACTCAACAACCCTCCAATGTAGCTAAAGCAAGAAATGAGGCTTCCTGGTGGAGGTTAAGTGGAGTTCTTGGGCCTATGGAGTGTGGAGGAAGCCACAGGTGAGGATGTTTTGCCCAATCCCATCTGGGCTTATTAGTGACACATGGGCTCACTGAGAGAGCAATATTTGAAGATACAGTTGTGGCTTGGTTGGAGTTTGGTTTTCTGTTTTTGTTCTTTAGCTATATGGCTGTAGGAAGCGGTAAACAATATGGTAGCATAGACTGAGAGGAGGCGCGTCTTGAGCCTGCAACCTGTGAGGTGCTGTGGGGGGTGGCTGCAAAATGACTACAAGGTATGTCTCCTTCATTTTCAGACCAGTGGAAGCTTAGTAGGTGCATGTTTACATATCTTCTATAATTAGTATATGCACCTGCCCAACTTATAGTACTTAATTATTTTCTATTAAAATAATTTCCAGGATACTAGAGGATAACAATGATTATGTAGTCATCCTAACTTAGGAAAGTAGGAGTCTGGGGCTGTGCTTGCCCCTTCCCTCATGTATCAAGGCGTGAAAACAATTGCATGAGGAGAAGCGTATTCTACTAGGCGGACCTCGGGCGCGACTTGAGGTACTGTGCATAGCCTGACCTTGCCCATAGATGGGGGGGGGGGGGGGGGGTTGCATGTTTTTTGA
>JAOEHY010019385.1:20620-41863 GCA_025447955.1 Psilopsiagon aurifrons | reverse complement strand
CCTGCCCATGGCAGGGGGGTTGGAACTAGATGATCTTAAGGTCCTTTCCAACCCTAACTATTCTATGATTCTATATACCAATTTCTAACCACTCTCTTGCATATGTGCAAGTAAGTTCAGCGTGCATGGGTATGTTGATGTGCATGTGTGAATGTTAACATAAATGGACTATACAGCCTAATTTTTTACTTGCCAAGATAAACAGCTGTAGTGCAATAAAAATACTTTCATGAGGGTCATAGGTGGATATTATCCTCTTGAAGGTTGTCTTTTTCAAGTACAGCAACCCCCATGCTCTTTTTAAACATAGCCAATTGCTGTACACCTGCTGAGATGGACAATAATCTGACCCTGAAATATAGCTACACAATATGATGACATACATTTAAATGTTTAATATGTAACACTGCTTAATAAGAAATGAGAAATAACTTCTTCAACACTGTTTCAAAGACAGGGTGTAACTGACATTTTCGTACGGGTTAGGATAGATATTCCTGTATGGCTCTCTCATGACTTAGATAACCATCTCCCCAAAACTTGCAACTTTCTATGTATAATTCACTGATTTTAGTACTGGACACATACATTTCTTCCCTTCTGTGGTAAGAAACCCACAGGCCATTTTTACTTTCCATTATGCAGAGATGAGAGAGCATATGAGACTATTTTTGTATAAGAATACATGTCCTTTGTGGAAAAAGGTACAAGTGTAAGTATACAAATAACTGCTTCATCACAACCAAGTATAAATTTTCCCATTTATCATTAGAGAAAATAAAATTCTAAGTTTTGTGCTGTGTGTGATATCTCCAATGACCTGGTTTACATTAACAGTAAAATTCTCTGCTTAATTTTTAATACTCGGATGATGTGACACTAGTTTTCTAAAAATAAAGCTTTTGCCTATCCAGTAAGTCAGTTAGACTATTGATCAAATACTCCTCCCAGCATTACATTGAATATGTAACCACTTGCCTATTTTTTAAATAGAAAATTGATTCACATTTATAACTTTTTGCCTGCAACCTCTAATTTATAAGTGACTATAGTATGCCAGCTGCCCATATACTTCTTCACATACTCACATTTCTCCAACAGTGAGAAGAGAAATACAAATAAAGACAGAGCCTAAAATTGTATGTGCCCAATTCAAGCACTTTTGGTATCACCAATCATATGGATATGAAATACAATTCTTTTCAGAATTCCTCAGTCCCTCCATGACTTTGAGGTGCTATAGTTGTACGTTCCATAAACCCTTTATTTTTTCTTCATTACTCATTTTGTAATTCAGGTGATGATGAGAAAGGCAGGTATTTCATCACGTATTTTCTCTGTCACTAGGTACACATGTTCTGCTAATATGCATCTTTGTATGTTATGCACTATAGGAATATTTGTTACTCATATGTAAGTAATGTTTTTGGATTCCCTAATCAAAAAATAGTCCTAATCTTGACAACATTTAATGATGTGCACAAGAACTATTAGTAATCTCAATAACCTACAGTTCAACATGTGAAGAAATGCTTTCAAAGCTAGAGGACAAGAGTGTGCTTGAATTTAAACTACATTAATATTCATGGCATATAATATATGAAAAACATAAATTATAAAATGGACTATGAATGAGCTTGCATGTGTGCAGGCTTGCAGCCTATGTGAAACATCAATGACAAACTTATTTCCATACCACGGGACTGGCTCCTTGAAAGAAAACAGCTTTAACTTACAGTGATTCTTGCAACTCTTCACTTGACACTGAAACAAACTTTCAAAGCAAGAAGGTAGTATGTATAAGCATGTAATTATGGCGTGTAACTTCTTATTAGCCAATAAAAAGCACAAAGCACAGCAGGTCCTTCATAAAGTCTCCACTGCTGCCCCTCAACAATAAACCCACAGAATAATGAAGAAACCTCAGTTCTCCTAAACTTTAATGAACTTCCATTATACTTTATGAGGAAAAAGAAAATGACCCCCAACCTCTTATAAGACTTTTTTTTTTAACTCTATGAAGACTTCAAGGACATAAATATTAGCTAAAAATGTCTTGCAAGGATCAATTCACTACATAAACCCAGTTGCCCATTTCTTTTAAAAAAAGACTATGCTAGACATGGGGATTTTGCAGGCTACAGGAAAAAATTCTCTAAAACTCCTTCACAATTTAAGTTTATTTACATCACAATTTAAACAAAACCCAAATAAATAAGGAAGAAAGCAGAAACTGACCTCTGATCACAGACCACTTTAATCAATTACAGTCCTAGTAACATGGGTTGTTAGATTAAAACATGAATTATTAAACAACAACTTAATATTGTTTATAAAAAAATGCTTTAGAAATTTAGGAGTAAGACTTTCATTCAAAGGCATACATCTATCATAGATTTTAAGGTCAGAAAGGACATTATCTCACAAAGGTCAAGCCCTGTAATCTACATCAGGGCTATAATCACTATTTGAAATATGTTACTATCAAATAATCCGTAAATTAAAAGTATAGTAAATCAAAAATACTGCCTATTAAGACTGTAAGTATTTCCACCACTAAGCTTCTTGATTTCTTACGTTGCCCATTCCTGCCCAAGTAGGGCCCACCCTCAATAGGAAAGGTGTCTCCACCCCAATTAACCTGATATTTAGGGCAATTGCAGAGGAGATAAAGAAAAAAAAAAAAAAAAAAGTGGCTTTAATTCTGCTAAGGCTGGGCAAGGCATTGATTTAGGATCCCCCTACAACTATTTCGGTTACATACATGCCTGCTTACTTTGGTCTTTCACTGTGGGTACTGCACGTGGTCAGCCCTGCTCAGGGCTTCCACAGAACAGTTAATGTGCCTGCTCCCAAGCTCAGCTTGGCATGGTCGGCTTGCGCATCTCTGGGAGAAAACAAGCTCAGTGACCATCCACCAAATTCAGACTAGCAAAAGTCAGTATTTTTGAAGTCCTCTGACTTCAGATATGCTGTAGGTTAACATTAGTAGTTCAAATGCTCCACAGCAAATTCTTTTAGTGTCCTTCACATAATATTGAAAAACATTGCCTTGAAAAAATTTAAGTTGTATACAACCTTTGAAAGCTAGAGTTAAGAAGGTATATACTTCCTGAAATTTATTACATAGCCAGCAACTTTAAGCTATGGCTTGTTGTGAATATTTTGAACTGGTGACTGAGTGCCCAATAACAGTAATTCATAATTTTGTTTTCAGAAAGTACTGAATATAACAACCAGTATTACATTTTTTAATTATTATTTCATTCTGTATTAATAGAAAGTTCTCCTCAGGGCATGCAAAAGCAATAATTTGGTACTCATATAAATTAGTTTCAAGACACTAAAATTTTCAGAATAAGTCTTAAGGTAAGTCAGTTAATTTGCAGGCATGAACAAAAGGTATTTGAAAGCTGATACTGAATTACCTATTAACATGATATAAAATTAATTAGAAGTTTGCATTAGGTGTTAAATTAATATAGAGACACATACTTTTTCTCATCATCCCCTTATTCATCAAATACTACAGCTCACAGATTTCTGTGCAGGTATGGTACTTAATACCATAATTATAACATAAACTACTGAAAAATTATGTATATATAATAACAGGTAATAGCAATAACAAGAGTACTGACTTTTCTTTTTTCGGTACAGACTTACCAAATGTATTTCATTTGCTTTATTGCTTTATTACTATGTCATCAGTATAAACATGCTCTTTTAATATTATACACTTCCAAATGACTACATTTTTCTCATGAATAATTAAATTTTTGTACACTTATTTTTTGGTGCATATATTTGTCCATTTAATTTATTTGTGTTTTGGTGCATATATTTTGGTTTCCATATTTTGTCAAGGTTTTTTTTTTTTTTAAACTTTATTTGCAATAGAAAGCTATTAATTGATGAAGAGTTGACAGGAAGGAAGCTGATGAAAAGATGGTGGCTGATAAGTAAATAGTTGTGGCATAATGATGTGAATATGCAATCAGTTTATTTTCTATTCAGCGTCAGATTTAAATTGTTTCCTTTCTATGCATATGCCAACATGGAAATGTAATTTTTCCTTTCACTGTAAGGTAATTTATAATTTAATACAAGAAGAAACTATCTGTATTTGAGTCAAAGTGTCAGAAGATGCATGAATATTCTAATGATACCTAATGGAATGTATATACATACTAAACATAGGAGACTTCATCCAAAAAATTGTACTGGAAAGTCTAGCTTTTGCACTGAAGTATATTAATGCCAAGTGATATTGCGTAACAGCAGCTCTTTAAAATAATATTGCTGGTGGGAAAAAAAATAATAATAATATGCTTCTTTTGTTATAATTCTGACCTTTAAGCATTTGTATTCACCTTCCTGCAACTAAAACCATGGATATTGTCTATTATTTTGAAGTGGCATTTGAGATGTTTAACTGGAATCTGTCAGTTGTGATTTTATCTTATTTGTGCTAATCATAGAATCATAGAATAGTTAGGGTTGAAAAGGAGCTTAAGATATAGTTCCAACCCCCTGCCATAGGCAGGGACACCTCCCATTAAACCCTGCCACCCAAGGCTCTGTTCAACCTGGCCTTGAACACTGCTATGATAATTGATATTGCTTGTGTTAGTAAGGCATTGAAATGGACATACATTGAGCAGTTCGACATTTCATAGGAATTGGATTTACTTTGAGTCTTAATGAATGTTTCTTATTACAAATATACAGGGTTTATTTTCAGACAGATTTGTCTGAATACCATTTTTTGACACAGAAAACAAGAAAGAAAAGATGATGACCCAAAGATGTGAAAGATAACCTGAAGAAATGATAGTTTTTCAAATTAATTACTCATTGAGCCAGGCTTTTTAATTCTGTCCACTCTTCATAACTATAAAAGTCAAAATTATAACTACTTTGCTTTTATTTTTCTAATTACCATTACTTATTTTGTTGATGCTGACCTGTAAACGTTTCTCTTCTGTGCCTACACTATTGCCCTGGCAGAAAGCCAAGTATATTAGAGGTGGTTTGGAATTTCCCACACATATTCTAGCTGCGCCTTGAAGGAAGGACTTAACTGGTCATGGTAGGTAATCATTCAATTGAAACCATTAATCACTTGTAGTGTGGCAGCCCTCAAAGATCTGCTTTTGTCACAGTACTCTGCATTTGCAGTAAGTCTCTTTTAAATGTTATTTTTAAGTGTCATAAACACCAGCACTGGAAGTTTCATCTTTCTTCTGGAGGACTACTTTACCACTGGACAATATTAGAGTCAGCCTTGAAAATAGGGAAAAGTTGGTGGCTCAGCTTTCTCATTGCTCTTGTAGAAAACTAGGTCTTAAATCTGTTACTGGTGCAGACTGTGTTTACATGCAAGCAGGATCTCTTGAAAGCAGTCAGTGCTGGTTTTGCACCACAGTTGTGTTTGCCTTCATCAGCGCAAGCTGTGCTGGTCCTCCACTGCCACCCCAGGCAGGGCCAGCCAGGGTACCTCTTAAGTGGGAGAGCAACTCCTATCTCCTCTTGTACACCCATGCAAAGGCTGGGCACGTTTCACATCGTCATTCAGAAATGACTCCCTTGGGGAAAAAAAACCCTCAACCATAACACTTAAACTAACTTTACGTAGATTGTTTTTCACCCTTACCAAGTATTTTGTTGCTTTAGCTATAATCATTGCCCACATTTAAACGTAATTGCTTATGATGCTTTGAGGTTCCAGTGCAAAATCTCACAGCTGGGTGAGGTTCAGTTTTCTCACCAAACTGGCATGACTGAGCTTGCCTTGCTGAACTCATCAGGAACGATATCACTCGCTGCAACTTTCTTAAATTGGTTCAAAACATCTCTTCACCCATAGATTGTATTTGTACACAACATATTCTGTAAGTTTAAAGTTATGTATTTTAAAAATCATTTGAATAAATGATAGTATACACTTACAAAATTTTGTCAAGATGTTCTGCAGTTAAAGATGTGGTATAGTGCACTCAAAAATAAAAGTAAGCTTATGGGAAACACCAGTATATAGTTATCTAGTCCTAGCTTTTGTGAGACAACAGCTTAACTTGCAAACATACACCTGGGATATGCAGGGAGTTTGGCACTGTCATGTCAATAAACATGTTCAAATGAAGATCAAGCAAAAAACATCAGAAACCCCATCTAGTATGATATCTATGTGTGTGTATATGTTCCTTAGTTTTGCTCTTTAACTCTCCAAGTTCATAAGAAGATCAGGGTACAAGCCTTGAATTTGTCTTCTGTAGACAAGCCAACAAGACTAACCCAAACTTTTTTTTCCTTGGGGTCTAATTTCCTGCTTATAGACTGGAAACTACTTACACCTAAATCAGTCAGACTTCTGAATAATGTACACCACCATATTCAGACTTCTGAATAATGTACACCACCTAATTCTGTGGTGCCCTGTTAGGCAGCAGAGGGATTCGATTCACTTGCAGTTTCTAATAAGGCAAAAAGGCATTCATGCAACAATGCCAGTAGTTTTATAACAGCTGAAAACAGCACAGCTGCTGAAGAAAATTGGGCCTCCCCATTCCAGTTATGACAATGTCCAAGAGCTGATATTAAGAACACACAGGAGAGAGGAGCTGAGAGGTTTTTGAGCTGCTATACCAACACTAACTACGTTTTTCTCTTGTCTGGAAGAGCAAAAGGGCATGAATTTTGGTATGGAATTGCCCATCCCTTCTCTTTGCTGGGATTCTCCTGCAGCCTCTTTCCAGCCTGTGAATACCACTCCCAGACTGGGGAGAGGTGCTGGCTACTGGGTGAGCTAAGGCACTCCTGTCTACCCTGGGGCTGAGACTCCATTAGCCAAACACTCCCTGCTCAGGGACAGCTGACAGCTCATCAGCAAGGAAAGGAGGCATGAACAAACATTAAAAAGGCCCAAGCTGCTCCTCTTCTGCCTTCCATTTTTTTTTTTTATTTAATGGGAGTACTTTTTGTAAATTTCTGCCTTGTTTACACATCTGTCTTTTTGTAAATCATGCTGTGACATTTCTGAAAGTAGTATTTGTTTCTCCTCCAGCAGTGAACACAATTTTTTTTTAAAGCTGGTTTTCTAATGTAGCTTTATTTTAGTTTGGTTCATTTTTCCTACTTCCTAATTATTTTCATATTTCTGTATTTTGTTGTATTTTTTCATCATTTTCTTTTATTTCTTGCCAATCTTATTACCTTATTTCCTCTACTCATTAAATTTTTTCTTTCCTCTCTGAATTTCTTTCCCATCTGCCCAGTTTGTCCTTCATGTTCCTCTTTTACTACTGTTATCCCTCCTCTATTTCCTCTGTTGTTATTTTCTTCATAATTTTCAGGCAGCATTCTGTATGACTTTCCCAGCCTTTCAAGCCCTGGGGATGGGAAGGGAGAGGACTAGGAGGAGAGAAAATGAGGAAGGAGGCTGACTTGAACACACTGTTGTCCTACAGGAAAAAAAAAGTGCTATCTTTGCAAAGTCCATAAACACAGTTTCACTGACTCACTGTACGCCATACTGAGAAGCAACCTCCTTTCCTAGGATAATGAGAGCCTCGGAGGAATGGTGGTTCCCTGAAGAATGAAAACATGAAAGAGGACTTCCCCAAAGCCATTGGGTGGAGCACGAAGGATGTGGAAAGACTGGAGGGCTGGAGAGTAAAGACGATGAGAGATAAAGGCAAGAAATTCAAGCACCATGAACATCAACAATTGAATAAGTTGTCTTGGCCTTCATTCACCATCAGCTGGCGAGGCTGTTGGAGTCCACTGTTTTGTTTCTGTGAGTCTGAATGAGGCCAATGTCATGAACTCTATAGTGAATGCCAGTTTCAAGGTATTTAATGACATTCTAAATTATTCATGAATAAATTTAACTGAGAGGTTAGAAAAAGTTTCTACTCTTAAGGTAGCTACAACATGGTTTCGATTTCAGCATCAGTACAGGTGCCTCAGCAGATTTTATTAGGCTATTTTCATACAGAATACCTAAATCAGTATACAATAGCCAATGAAGACGAGTATATTAGAAACACAGATCATGTAAGTTTAAGTGGAAGAATTACTTTTCTATTCTTACAGGTCTGAAAAGCAACTTCTTTACCATAAATGCAGGCTTGGTTTTACAGGTGGATAAGTGATGACAAGTATTTTCTAAATATTGAATAAAATACCTTAGTGATGCTGGTAAGTCACTTCAGGGATCTTGACTTGTATGTTTGAACACCACCATCTATGCCAATAATGTCTGACTTTTGTATTTATTATTTTTATTTATGTTCCCCTTTTCTAATATCATTAGTTTAGATGGTTTAATAAATCCAACTGGATATTGTTGATTTCTTACATATATTTTCTTTCCTTTCTTCCTCCATGCATTCTGATTAGCATATTCTCATTGCAGCTCCCTATAGAGGAAAATTAGGAAAAAATGTGTCACCTTGTAAGATGTTTTCTCATTTTATCATGAGAAAGGAACATGTATTACAGGACTTTTCAACAACAAAGATTTCATCTTTGTATTTTTATTTAGAATTCTAAAAAGTGAGCACAAAGTCATAAACCAAGATCAAAGTCTAATTTGTGTTTACTTTGCAAATGCTTAAATTTCCATAAAGAAAGACTTTCAAGAAGTAGAGTCAGGCCCATAAGAAGCACTGCTATGACCATGTATCTGGTTCTGAGTTGCACCAGAAATGGAGTTTTACAATAGAACTTGAAACCTGAAGAACCAACTCTTTGTTCTAATGTAAAGTTTAATTCTTCACACAAGAACAAGTTTCAAGCTGGAGGAAAACCAGGAAGGTTTGTCTTGTCATGAAGAGCTCATGCGTCTATACAGTTGTGCATCCTCACAACGCAGGTCTCTATCTACTGGCTCTGTGTATGTCAATGAGAGATATATATGCTGGTAATACTATAGACAGTATATGATATTATTATATAATGTGAACTCAGGTCTGTTTAATCTTCACATAATTAGCTAAAGCTCTCTTTTATACTGTGGTAGTCAACAATGCAATAATGTACCATAGATAAAAGCTTCTGAATGTCATTTGTTCATAGCAATGCAATAAAGAAGGAAATTAAAACTGTTCACTTTGTTTTTAAAATACGATGCTCATTCTTTTGAGTATCAGACAAAAGTAGAGATCAAATGAGGGAGAGAAAAGATACATAAACCAAAATGATTACAAGAAAGGGTATAAATTAATTAGACTGGAAAGTATTTTGGTTTTGCAGCCATCTTCTTTTACAATCTCGAAAACCATCTCAACTAATAAATGTTAAACGTGTGCCGAAACTAACGTACATGTATTAACTTGTCTGTGCTTACAAATGGAATAATTTAAACAGAACATGGCAAAGGAATTAGAAAAATAAAGGAACAGCCACGCCTAATCTTGTAAGCATGTAAAACTGAATAACATGAAAGAGCATGAGTGAGTGAAAGAAAATTGTATGTGTGTGTATAAGCTACTTAATGTGGTGATATTAAATGAATGTATCACTAATGCAGGGTGGATGAGGTGGACCTGGTCAGCTTCCTCTTCCCATGACACAATGAGATCCAATCAATGCAACAATTAAACAAATGTTTCATCTGTTAATTGCTGTGTTATTGTCAGAGTTTTAACATTTCTTGTGAATGCAAGCCGTAATACTGAAATTTTACAGGAAAAACCCTTGTGGCATTAAACTGCTAAAATTTCAAGACTTTAGTGTAGGTCAGGTGCAGTCAGGATGAAGACATTCTAAATGAATACTTCTAGGGTTGTAATCTTATTCAAAATGTACTCTACATATTATAGAAATTACAAGGGGTCTTTTCTGCAGACACCAAACCAGAATATCACAGCAAAATTCTATAGAACCTGAAATTGATCTCAGCAGGGACAGTCTGGTTTCTCTAATGTAAAAACATCAACGAAGGACTGCAATACCCATTTCCAAATTCCAATTTTGCTCTAGTAATGCAAGGTAAGGTGTTGGGTTTTTTTTTTTTTCATTTGTTTGGGTTTTGTTGGGGGGGTTTTTTTCTTTTTTTTTTTTTCTCAATCTGGTCTCAAATTTACAGATATTTTATACAGTGAATGAAAAAAAAAAATGGCCAAATGTAAGCAATTTGAAAGTAATATGCAAAGTGAAACATGAGATTATTTTAAGGATATTTTAAAATATCTTTCTACTCTCTATCAAAAAATAAATACTTATTTTGTAATTTGAAAACACCTTTTAGTAGTATAAAAATTCTATGCATATTCTAGCATGTACAGTGAGACTTAGGAGAGCTCCAACACGAAGCAGAAAAACCCAACCTGATGGAAATCAAAACCACCCCAACTTCCCACTGTCTCTTCTCCTCTGTGTCCTGTTTTGCACTGAATGGGACCTTGTGCATGAGGACAGCCCTTTGTATGTCAGTATGCTGCTACACAGTTCCCTGTTTGGGCAAGCCAAGGCCAGGTTTGCAGGAAGCACTGTGGACACCTAAACTCACCAGTTAAATTCAGCCATGTGTTAGCAATGCCTGCAGATTTCCATGAGGGGTTTTATTCAACACCACAAAGAATGCACTGCTATATATGACTAAAATTATGAAAAGCAGAAAAATGATTTCTTCTTCTTTAGTTGCCATTAAAAGTTTCAGTTTCTTTTGTGTCATATGGCATACAGTAACAGTCAATCTCCATTCCACATTCTGAGAATTTAAATAAGAAGTGTTCTAATAGCTGATCTTTTGACCTTTTTTACATTACAGGTCAACTCTTCTACCACTAGACCCAGTAATTTTTTGCTTGATAAATCCTTAAAAATCCTTTTGGTCTTAAGAAGCTATTCTACTGAAATTTTTCTGCTCTTGGTTTGAGAACTTCGGGAGCATGAGTCTCCAACTCCTCCACCCCTATTATTTAACATGTTGATCTTTTAAAATCTCTCATAATGTAGAGTATCTACCAATTTTCAAATAATTATTGCAGGTTTTTGTCTGTTGCTTTTACCATAAGAATCAGGTACTTTGCCCTAGTACTGTTCTCATCAGTTTTGGATACAAATGTAAATCTTCTGGGTTTTTTTTCCCTCAATCTCTGTATATCTGAGGGTCATAGTAACTCTGCTTTGTTAATGCCTTGCTTTGGAAACTTGTGTTCACTTGCTGATTCTAGTAGTGCTTTCTCCACTATGACATGAAAAAAGCCAAGGTACTCAACACCTTATTTGCCATTATCTTTATTGGTAAGACCTGCCTTCAGCAATCCCACATCTCTGACATGAGAAGGAAAGTCTGGAACCAGCAAAGCTTAGCCCCAGTGGAGAAGGATCAAGTCAGGGAACATTTAAACTCACTGAACAAACACAAATCCGTGGGACAGAGCACTGAGGGAGCTAGCTGATGACACAGCAAAACCACTCTTAATGATCTCTGAAGAGCTGTGGCTATTGCGGGAGGTTCCTGAGGCTTGGAAGAAGCAAATGTCACTCCTATCTTCAAAAGGGCTATATAGAAAGATCCAGGGAACTACAAGCTGGTCAGACTCACCTTAATCCCAGGGAATGTGATTGACCACATAATCCTGGAAGCTATTTACAAATACACTAAGGATAAGAAGGTGACTTGGAGTAATCAGCATGGATTTATAAGAGACATCCTGTCTGACCAACCTGATGAAATGGCTAGCTCATTGGACAGTGAAAATAAACAGTGGACAATGTTTCCTTTGACTTTACCAAGGCTTATGACACTGTTTCGCGTAATATCCTCAAACAAAATATTGCATTATGTGGGCTAGAAAAGTGGACAGTGAGGTAGGATGAAAACTGGCTCAACTCCTATGCTCAAAGTGTTGCAATTGAATGCATGAAGTCCAGAATTATAGGAGTACTGCAGGGGTCAATACCGAGTCTGATATTGCTAAACATCTTCATTACTGATCTGGACAATGGAAAAGAGCGTGTACCTTCTGAAAGTCTGGAGATGACACAAAACTATGAGGAGTAGCTGATACACACGAGGGTTATGCCGTCATTCAGAGAGACCTTGACATGCTGCAGAAACAAGGGGCAAAGATTCCAGCAAAGGGCCACAGTGATGGTTAATATCTTGAGGTATTTGACATGCAGTCAGAGTGAGTGAGCTGTGACTTTCGAGTCTGGAGAAGTCTCAGGTGGGATCTTCTTGATGTGTTTAAAGACCTGAAAGCCAGAAGAAAGAAAGTGGAGCCAGGTTATTCTCAGTGATATGATGAGGAACAATGAGAAACTGAAATGCGGGAAATTTCACTTTAAAGGAAAAGCTTTTATTACTATCAGAGTAGTCAAGCACTGGTACAGGTTGCCCAGAGAGTTTGTGGAGTCTTCATCCTTGGAGATATCAAAATTTCAGCTGCACACTGTTCTGAGCAACCTGCTCCAGCTGACTGTTCTAAATAGAAATGATCTCCAGAGGTGCTTTGCAACCTCAGTTATTCTGTGATTTTGTGGTTCTGTAAATCAACACCGACAGGAAGTAGCGTTACATTGTTGGGTGCAGCTTAGTCATGTCCTTTCAACAAACAGACATATCTTATTTCAATGCAGTTTATTTTCTTATACTCAAGATATTGTACAAGTTGAAGAAAACTCTGAAAGTCTCCAGGGGTAATTTCCCTATTCGGTACTGATTGCCAGTTCTCTTCAGATATCACTATTAATTTTATAATAATATTCCATCCCTGGAAGAAATTGTTACAGAAAGTAACAGAACAGTGCAAAAAGATCATAGTAGGGCCAGAACAAATAATAGGACAGCAATAAAGGCAGAAGTAGAAGAAGTAGAAGTTTTAAAGAGTTCTAAATCTGGGTAAAAGATGCTTCCATGTAAAGTGTCAGGGAAAGTAAGAGTGATAAGTTACTAAATTGCAAAAACAGAAGTCTAAATATCACTTTACATATTGTTTTTTTCCCCAAATAAGCAAATGCAGAATTACTTGGTTTTATGCCATCTGATATATGACAATATGCTAAAACCCCTAGGCAAAGCCATAAGTGACTGAAAGCAGAGAAGCATCTCCTGAAAATGAATCCCATCACCACCAAGCCCTTTTGCAGGAAGCTCATCTCACCCTATACAGTAATGAGAGAACCTGGGAGACTGTGTTTATGACTCAATGTGACTTCAGTGTCTAAAGAGCAGAAAAAAGACTCATGGCCAGTCTTCCAAACCAACACACACCAGAGTTAAAAGGTTCTGGTAACTTCAGGTGTCTGGGAACAAAATGAATGAATCATAGTTCTGTGAATGCTGGTTTGAGATAATGATTTATCTGAATTATGGTAGGATAAAGACTGGGTATTAATATGTTTCAGGGCACACATATCTCAAAATTAATCTCTTAACTGGCTTGAGGCACCTCAACAATGTAGGCAAAACTAAGTGGTAGCAAAGGTCATTTCAAATGCAAGTGGGTTAGGATAGGGGAAACTGAGAGTTTGGTCAGAGAATGGAACTCTAGTGAGGTAGGAAGACTCAGAGGGCTCCAAGAGAGACCTGTGTGCAATGAGATATGGATGAGATACACGAGCTGCATTGAAGGGAACTGGAAAGGCCTGTGTGGATTCTGGGGGTTGGAAAACCTCAGGGACTCTGCAGGCTATGAAGTTGGAGAGAGGTCTGGGACAGGACATGGCAGTTTCAGGAGGCTGTAGAAAGTCCAGAAAAGGTCCAGAAACTTCTTTGTCTCTTCCCACTCTTGTCTTTGAAAAATCCCTAACCAGCTGATTGGATTCAAAAATCTGGTCCACCTGCCTCACAGACAGCAGCCAACTCAACCTCCCATATGGGGTTATATGGGAGGGTTATATGTGTTATCCTCCCATACCGGGTGCTGCAGTGTATGCAGGACAGCGCTGCTCCTCCTTCCACGGGAAAGAGGAAAGGATGAAGCTGGGCTGGGTTGTCAGAGGCAGAAATGGCTGCTGATCTTTGAGCAAAGCCTGAGAGATGAATGGAGCAAGATGCAACTGCTGTTACAAGAGGAAACCAAAAACTGCTGTTGACCACTGATTGGACTGGTGCTTTGGAGACAACTATGTGGACATCAAGTTCAGCATGGGTACACTGGATTGTACAGTCATTCATTTCCTCAGTCTCTTACACAGGCTGTCTTACACTGTCCCAGAAGTTTGCCATCCAATGTACCTGCTTATTTTGCTCTTCTCTAATTCAGCTGTGCAGTAAGTGTTTGTAAAACTTAGGAAGAGATGCAATTTAAAATTAAAACCAGCTGAATAAGAAATATCCTACATCTATTCCTGTGTGTAGTGAAACTTGATAGGAGATCAATATGCCACAAATGCCAGTGAAGTCACCCATACAACTGCATGTTACGATAGTACATGGCCTTCAGTATAAGTTACACAACATAGTACATCTTTATACACATATCTAAAAATGTATGCAGGTTTCAAGACTGTTTGATTGACAGTGAATACCTATGTCAGCATGTTTCAGAGATGACACATGAAAATAAAGAATTTCACATTTCAATACAATTCAACAAGCCACTTTCATTTTCTCTATCTTTCTGCAGCAGGATTCATCAATGGTCTTGACCAAGGTCATAGCAGACCTTGCAGAATAGGTGATATATAGAAGGACTCCATCTCATATTATCAAGTGGTACCTCTTTTGGAACTAGTGTTGATCACATACATATGACTAGCATGAATTCAGGCAAATCCTACCTTGCAGTGCTGAAGTCAGCTAGAGTCAGGTAAACAGAGAAAGAAATCCTAGAATAATAGAATCATAGAATAGTTTGGGTTAGAAAGGACTTTAAGATCATCAAGTTCCAACCCTCCTGCCATGGACAGGGACACCTCCCACTAAACCATGCCGCTCAAGGCTATGTCCAACACGGCCTTGAACACCGCCAGAGATGGCACATTCACAACTTCCCTGGGGAACCCGTTCCAGGGCCTCACCACCCTTACACTAAAGAATTTCTAACTCCTATCCAATCTAAACTTCCTCTGTTTAAGTCTGAACCCATTATCCTTCTCTTATCACTACAGTCCCTAATGAAGAGTCCCTCCCCAGCACCCCTATAGGCCCCCTTCAGATATTGGAAGGCTGCTATGAGGTCTCCAAGCAGCCTTCTCTTCTCCAGGCTGAACAGCCCCTATTTCCTCAGGCTGTTTTCATACGAGAGGTGCTCCAGTCCTCTGATCATCCTCGTGGCCCTCCTCTCCACTTTTTCCAAAAGTTCCAAGTCCTTAATGACTTCTATTAGTTCTTAAAGTACATATTTTACTGGTTATACCCAACATCAAATCATTCAAGTCAAGATTAAGAACCCCAAAAAAGATACATTGTCTTCCTGCTTTTCTTAAATCAACAATGCAATGCAAACAGTATCTTTTGTTTGAAATGAAGTAATCTCTAAATATTTTAATTGCTTTTATTCTTTACTGGCCACAGAAAACTGAAAAGAATCCAATGCAAACAATCTAAGTAGGAAGTCTTCACTTAGAAAAATCATCTGGTCAAGTATACAGTTTCTGTGTATTTTGTGGATAGTGTACTAGCCCTAGTGACTGCAAAGAATAAACTTTCTCTTAAAACATTAATTTCAGAATACCAAGAGAAACTTCACACAGTAGTGAGTAAAGCAAGTTGGATTTTGTGGGTTTTTTTATTTTTCTATTTATTTCATGGAATTAATTCTAGAGTGTATAAAAATAAAAACTTTTGAAACACCTTCCTCTAAAATCTGTCACACTGATATGTAAGATTTTTTTTGATCATGAATCTATACTCTTGAACAGAGATAAAGAGAGTGCTCATTATCTAATCAATACCTTCAGAAAGTCCTAATAATTTCATCCCACATTTACTGAAACACCAGCTTTTATAAACCCTTTCCATATTTTTCGTAGCAATTCTAGATGCATACAGAACAGTAGTAGTAAGACAGCCAAAGTACTGTCTTCAAGTATTTCAAGCTCCCAGCTGCATTGGTACCACTGTGTCACTTAATTGTACCCACAGAACCTTGAGTTGCCATTCGATTAAAGCAAATTGCTATTGGCATTTCACCTACATTCTTATTTATATGAATTGAATTGGCCTAATGATAGTAACATGAACACATTTACAGAAACGTGTGCGATCTATAGGAAAAATTGGTTAGAAAACAAAAAATATTCTGCAATATGTCAAAACTGTATTTGTGAAATAAAAGTTGTATCTACTTTTATTCTGGATTTCAGTAGCAGAACATTGGGATTTGGGTTTCAAAACCTCCTGTTCCCTCCTTTTTCTTCTCCTTGTGCTAAACAGTTACCTGCTTCCTCACTTACAAGAAATGCTACTTCCTTTTCATGATTCCCAGTTCCCTGCACAGAGACCTT
The DNA here is from genome assembly GCA_025447955.1 of Psilopsiagon aurifrons. Taxonomy (NCBI): domain Eukaryota; kingdom Metazoa; phylum Chordata; class Aves; order Psittaciformes; family Psittacidae; genus Psilopsiagon; species Psilopsiagon aurifrons. The sequence continues at coordinate 25,456 of JAOEHY010019385.1, read as the reverse complement.
TCCAAATGTTGTACTTCTCAGAAACCCTTCATATCTGCATATTTTAATACTTAAAAAAAAAAAAAAAATTAAAAAAAGTAGTTCCTCGGGATTTATGCTGTTCCCAATAGGAGGGTTTTTTCAAGGATGCTGTAGAAGCATGTTGTAGGAAACTGTTTTGAATGCAAATATTTATGAGAGAGAAAAATGAAGTATGTTAGAGTTGCCCAGACTTCCAAGTACCAGACAAGAGAAGCCACAGGACCCTTGGGATTTATTTCTTTCATCTAACAAAAGATACAATGCTGTAAAACAATTCACTGCAACAAAAGCAACATCTCCATTTGCTACCTTTACCTATATGTAAGAAAGCAAGACTCCACAATGAATGAAACAGAATGAAAAATGTCTATGCACAGCTGCCAAAGGAAAGGCTTTTTGTTTACCAACACAAATGACTAGAGTCTCAAGGCTAGTTTAATGTATGCCATTCATTAGCTGAAACATCACACTCCTGTAACACATTTTTCACTTTCTTTATACTATTTGCTTACCTTTCTCTGCACACCTATAGATACCCTTCCTAGGATATTTGTATCCATCAGAGCAAGGAAACAGTCTAGATATGGCAGTACAGGATGCAGTAGTAGAATTACAAAACAATATAGCTACAAAACTAGTATCAGACATAGTAACATTTTCAAAACCTGTTAGTCATTCTACTCTCTTCCTTGTGTCTGTAATACAATTTTATTTTTCTGACATGCTACAGTATATAAATGCTGCCAAATTACTATTTTCTCTGCAGTATTAAATAGATTTTCTTCTTGATGATGAGAAAATTAAGGTGTGAGGACATACTTGCAATTGGTTAAATTCACAATCTCATTTGTTAAATTAACTCTGTGATTCTGTTTAAATAATTAGATTACCTGAATAATGAATTTACACAAAGAAAGAGAGGAAAAGTTATCTTGGGTCATTCTGTGGTTGCACATAGAATCTCAGACGGTTTTGACTCCTTTCCATTCTGGCTTTTTTTCTCACTGGCAATTGCAGAGCTTTTCCTTATATTACTGACATACATGAAATACTGACATTTCTCTTAGAAAGTTCCTCTTCTTTGTGGAAGGAAAGGTAACCTTCCACAAAAGGTTTTCATCTGGTGCTTTAGGAAAGAGAACAGAGGAACATTTCTACATTTCAATGATATGCACATAGATTATAGCTCTGTCTTCAACAGAAATGAGTCTGAATGACAGACTAATTTATTAGAAACTTAGCCAAAACTTTTACCAGAAAAATAATAGCATGCAACTTTGAACTACAGTACCTCATTTGCCTGAACAAATTGTGTTTGATTCATTAATTAAACAAAAATTGCTCTGTCAAGCTTTCAATGTCAGACTGCCACTTTTGGTTTTTGCTGTGTTCCGGCAAGGTTCTTTCATTATTTTGATAACAGTTGTCTCACATATTTAATGAGAACTCTATATTATTAAAATAGATATTTAGATTTAGGTCCCTAATATTAATCTTCTTACCCTTTGTTACACTCTGTCCATCCACATTACAATATTGCAATTCTATTATCTTCCTTTTATTGCTACTGCATCAGTTATTACATTGCTACATTGAGTATAATGAAAGCAAATGCATCATAAAAAGTCTGTTAGTAAATCAATATTTTCTGTTAAAAAGTATTTACTGTTTTGCTTCAACTGGAAATTATTCTATAGTAATCCATATTCTAAAAGCTTCCTTAATAATCCACTGTTAATTGTATATTCTATGTCTAAATATTTGCAAATATTTGCTAAGTGTAAAGGACAATTTCAGTATTCATATGCTGTGTTCATAGAGATTAACACCTAGAAAGTGTTATCAACTTCATTTTTGCGGAACCAAAGAAAGCTTATGTCAGATTCTCTTATTAAATTTCCTGAGTTTTCAGCAGTGTAAAAATTAAGGTCTAGCAAATTGCACCACACTAAATGACAGAAGAACACAATCTGTATTTTTTATGATGGCAAATTTAATGAAGTTTTAAGTAAGTCCAAAATAAATGTAGTGTCATGAATGCAAGACAAATAACCAATTATAGCTTATTAGTGAGTTGAGAGGATTCACTGCCTGATCTAGTACCACTAGCAAACCAATAAGATTAGGAAGGCAAAAGGGAAGGGAAGGGAGTGAGAGAGAACAAAGGCACAAAAGGCAGGAATAAAATTTGGTCAGTATAGAATAGTTGTTAAGGACAATCAGCAGTATCATTTCACAGATCAGCATAGCAACACTTCTGTGACAGTGGTAGCGTTACATTCACACTGTTCGAGTTCACTGTTTCAAACATCTCCTAAATCCTATTAGAGGTTGACTTTCTGTGGCTTTGGGAGCTAAGGAAACTCAGATTTTCTACATTGTGTCACTGTTTTTTGCTAAATGAATGTTACAGTTGAACTCTGAGAGTGAAACTCGGGGATTTTTTGCTACTCCTCCATGTGGATGATGACATTTCCAAGACCCTGAACCTTCAACAATAAATAGAAAGGGGTATCTACTCATTAAGGTGGAAAAATATCAATATCAGATTTTATATGGATATTGTTATAATTATCTGACATACATAATACATGGTCAATTCAATATGAAAATAATGAAAAGTATGCAAAAATTTCTTTTTGGTCCAAAGCAAAGCCGTGTATTCTCCAAATATACAAATATTCTCCAAATACTTCAATTTGTTCTCTATGTGTAACCCTTCAGACATTATTAGAAAAGAATATAAATTTGAACAGAAATAGAGAAAGGTTAGTGTAATAATAAAATAATGTATTTCAGAAAGTTATAAGGTCTATTTAAGCTATGAAAGTGGAAGCTTTGGACACGATTATTCTTTATAATTCATCTGGATAGTCATCTGAGCTGGGGAGTTTTTTAAGCCTAATCATGAAAGGAACTGGAGGTATGAGGTCTGTCACTGTTGAGAGAGTAAAACCCTGTAGGTGTTTTTCAAATGCAATGAAATACGGAAGAAAACTTCTTTGTTTAAATATCGTGCTGATAAAACTTATGAAGCATTTTACAGACTCATACTTACTTTTATATGCTGACAATATTTGTTGCAATGTCTTTTATTGAAATCAGTTTATCCCATGGATCATGGGTTCATTTAATTTGTGTATGAGACAGGAAGGAATTTTTACAAGTTTTGATGGACTGTTTAGACACCAGGGGAATTTTTATTCCCTTACTTTGAAGTTTGGAAGGTATCAAAGACTTGCAAAAGTCATGGATAAAGTATCATCAATGATTAGACTTGGGATCAGAAAGTAATTTTCCCTCAGATCCCCGTAGAAGCCATTACTTTGGAATTCCTTCTTTACTTTCACACCTTTTTTAGAAAGCCTAATATTTTATTTCTTTGGGCTGGATCATTTCGGAATATTTCATGCTCTTCTTGTACCAGAGCCAAAGAACCACTTCTTCCCTCTCGAGGCAGAGAGAACATGCCCCAAGACACAGCTTTTTGCTAAAAACCTAAGCTTTTTATAACAAATGTCACATCTCTGTGATGTCCCTCAGTGGATGCACAAGGAAGGGTAGATGAACTACAGTTTCTAATGGATTTTTCTGGAATTAGCACTGATTACTCTACTGAGTCTAGCTGAGATGGAGTTAATTTCCCCCACAGCAGCTCCCATAGTGCTGTGCCTTGTATTGGTAGCTAGAAAGGTATTAATAATACACCAGTGTTTTGGCTACTGCTGAACAGTGCTCTATGGAGATTGTGTCATGTTATAGAATATCTTTCTTTTATATCCTTCAGCTGAGATCAATGAAATTTAGTAATCTAGATTTAAGTAAAGCATTGATTCAAAGGAATTTGAAATTAATATCAAATTAAATGAAAGTGGGAATTAAAGCAAGGACTGTGGAAGTATTATCATGATAGCTGGAGGGAAATCTACAGTAAGATACATTGATAAGAGACTCACCTAGCTGGATAGAGGTTAAAAATTAAATTTTCCAAGAACCTTGAAAAAAAAAAAAGCCTTGAAAACAGTTCTGCTTAATATTGTTATTCATGATATTGCTTTAAAATTTTAGATTAATTTATGCATTAACAATCCATGGTATGGATGATGCAGGGCTTGAATAATAGTGCCAGTATTGATAGCAATAGATGGGCCACACATTGTGACCAAGAATTAGAGAAATAGGATAAAATAGCATAGTAGAAAGCAATGCACATAGTAACTAAATCCAGAATTTCCACTCTAAACAGAAGGCTTATCAGCTGGAGTTGTCACTTCAAGAGGGGGAACTGGAATTACTAGCAGATCACAGGACACTATCCTGTCTAGAATGTCAAGGAGTCATTTTAAGATCACAAAAATCATTTTCAGTAAAGACTGAGGAATTTTAGCATTAGTGTCACCTCAAGATTTTACCATGCATGCATTCTTTCTTTCCCTTAGCTTTTACAGCTGAGCAGACATCATAGAATAGTAGAATCATAGAGTAGTTAGGGTTGGAAAGGACCTGAATATCATCTAGTTCCACCCCCCTGCCATTTGTAGGGAGACCTCCCACTAAACCATGTCACCCAAGGCTCTGTCCAAACTGGCCGTGAACACCACCAAGGGATGGCACTTTCCAGCTTCCTTGGGCGATCCATTCCAGTGCCTCATCACCCTTACAGTAGAGAAATTCCTACTTAAATCCAATCTAAACTTCCCCTGTTTAAGTTTGAACCCATTACCCCTTGTCCTACCATTACAGTCCCTAATGAAGAGTCCCGCCCCAGCATCCCTATAGGCCCCCTTCAGATACTGGAAGGCTGCTATGAGGTCT
>JAOEHY010019385.1:0-19962 GCA_025447955.1 Psilopsiagon aurifrons | reverse complement strand
AGTGAGGTCTCACAAGAGCAGAGTAGAGGGGCAGGATCACCTCCCTTGATCTGCTGGTCATGCTCCTTTTGATGCAGTCCAGGATATGGTTGGCTTTCTGGCCTGCGAGCTAACATTGAAGCTGGGTCATGTTCACTTTCTCACCGACCACCACCCCCAAGTCCTCTGCAGGGCTGCTCTGAATCTCTTCTCTGTCCGACCTGTAGTTGTGCCTGGGATTTCTCTGACCCAGGTGCAGGACCTTGCACTTGTCATGGTTAAATTTCATCAGGTACTTACTATTCTCTAATGGAAATAAAAAAAGTACCACTCACAAAACTGGAGGTTCCTTTAAAATCACTGTTACTGGATATTACCCAGGCTGTTCAGATTTCACAAAATACATGCTTATTTTTGCATCCACCATTGATTTGATCATTTCAGTTTCCTGTCCTTGTTGGATAATCTTTCCTTAATTGTATATATAATTTCTTCTATTAAAACTGAGGCTAAGCATTAAGACCTGTGACATATGATTTCCCTTTTTGTCCACCTATCCTGAGAATACGGCCCCACTAGTCCTCTTCATATTATCTCTATAGTAGTGTGGTTAGAAACCTCCTCATGATTTCTTTTAGTTTCCTTGAAAGATCTAGCTCAGATAGACATTTTGACATTCATGCAATTCACTGTATTTTTCTACTTTTTGACCAACAGATCAATAAACTTCCCATTTCAGTAAATTCCCTGATTTCCTATGATGTCCTGTACTTAGGCGTTTATTGGGCCAGGCAGGTCCACATTTCTACCCTATTCACATACTACTCCTGCCTTACACCCAAGCCCAGACTACTGAAATCTTATCTTCCTGTGATTCTTTTTCAAATTTCAGTCCATGGGTGCCTCTTAGTTGCTTTACAGCCTCAAAATTTCGTCTCCTGAAATCTGAAGCTTTAATTATTACCAACCTGTTTGTCACCCTGCATTTGAACTTATCATGGCAGTTTTGAATCTATCTGAGTTATCCATTCCAAGATTACTTTCTCAGACAACTTTTCATACTGCTCAGTCTCCGCTCTAAATTAAGATTCATGTTTTTAAAGTGAATGCAACATGGCAGTTACATTCTTTTAACCAGTAAAGAAATCTGTCTGGTATTGAACTGTTACTGGGTTATGATTGATTACTGCTGTAACTTGTAAGTATTTTTTTTAGTCACTACTGTGCCTAGGAAATCTAAAATTTCCCATAATTCGGACTACTACGTACTTTTTCATAGTTTAAATGAGTTTTCTATCCCATATTGAACTCTGTTATTCAGATTATAAAAACTCTCCAACGCTTTAAGGGAGTGCTTTTGTTCTTTTTAAAATAACCTCTTCAAGGGATTTCTACCTAATTGTTCTCTTACGTGCAAGGAATATGGATAGTTTCAGTTTTGATACCTGACATGAGTAAAAAGGAATCATAGGATTAGGAAAGCTAGTACAGGGAAAAAATATTTGATGAATAATACTCAAGCAACTCCCATATCAGCCCCTCCTATGCAATTTTATTATGCATCTTTGATGTAAGACAAAATAAAGCTGCGCAGAACAAATACTTCCTGTTTAAAAGTATTCAGCAAGCTACTTTCAATGTTTTTTTTTTCCCATTTAGATATACTGCCCTAATAATTTGCTTAATATAGAACTAAGAAAATAGAAAAGAAAGCATGATACAGAACTAAATCCAACTTTAAATAGGCCCTATGACCTTTTACAAGGCAAGAAATCACATTTGTCTCGTATCACTTAGCACCCTTAACTCTGCTAGATCTCTAGGAAAATTTGGCAGTTTATGAGAGGAGAATAAAATTAAACTTCTTTACAACAGCCTATCATAGATCCATTATATTAATCCAATCGTTCACAGCAGATTCTAGCTGAAGTTTAGGGGAGAAAGTACAAGAAGCAAAGCATGTGTGGCATGATCATTTCCATGTACGCTCTCCAACTCTGCCGATCAGTGATTAGGGACTTCCACAGCCAAGACTTCAGACCCATGCCTCTTGCAAACACAGATGGACACACCCTGTTTTATTTTCAGTTTATCCTTTTTCTGATGTATGTATACATCTGTCCTCCACAATATGATAGCGCTGAGTGGATTATTTACCATACAAATAAAAGTGACTGCTTTTATTTGATTTATATCTATTGTCTGATCATTTCATTTGATACCTAAATTCTCAGCTTGCAAGAAACTGTGACTAAACATTCCCCATTATTCTCTATACGTCACTTGTTACATTGCAACTCTGTCATCATCCTTTTTCTCAAAAATCTGACTTTCCACCTAGTGTCTTACATTTCTGATACTACATTTAGTTTCATTATATGAAAAATACGCATTTTTATTTCCATTCTTGATAGCTTCTCTGCCTCTCATAAGCAGAAATGACTGGACCAGCGTGCAGTACTCAAAGTGTAAATCCATGGCTTTACACAGTGGCATGATTGTGTTTTCTATTTTGCATCCTCTCTTCCTTTCCTAATAATTCTTAAGATTACACTCACTTTCCAAATGCCCCTCAGTAATAACTTAGGATTTTCTTTGAAGCAACAGTAACTTTTACTGTGAGGGGTGTTTCTGCATTAAAAGCTGTTTATGTTTTCTTCTGTAATTCAGGACCAAGTGTGTACACTTCTAGGAAACAAATATTTTGGTAATAGTAAAGACTAGTTGGTCATAAACACCATTAGTTCTTATCACAGCTACTACTTGACTGTCTAGATCTTATCACCAAGGGTAGGTTTTTATGTACCATTTGTCATATCAAAACAAAAGAGGAACAAGCAGCATTTAGAGGAATGTGTTAAACACACACAAAAAGCTGCACTGAATTTCTTATTTACAAGACATATTTAGACTCCTGATGATTTTTTTGCATTATATTAGTTTATGACAGTTCATCATGAACCACCTCTTTTTAAATTCCTTTGTTTTGGACACAGTTTTGATCTAATTCTGAAGAAGATACTTTTAATATGAGCTCTTTTTTTCCTTTGTTTTTTTTTTGGCTTTAGGCTGGCAAGAAAAAAAATCAATATTTGTTTCATTGTCATTTAAAGGAAGAATACTCAGGTTCCTCACTTCCAAGAAAACTGACATGGCAGCCACTATTTTTCCGGCATTTCACCTGGAGAAACTTTTTTTATCCAAGTGTTAAATAGGACCATGAAAAATTAAATAAATTATTTTGATTTAGTGTAAACATTAGTTATCTGTATTTAAATTGATTTTATTAAAACAAAAATCTATTTAATAAAAATTTATCAATTTCTAAAAATATATTTTTATATAAAGATCTGGAGGTATGCATATATTTAAATGGAAAGAAAAATTATCAAGCATTTGTTTGAAATAGCCCAATGAAATGCCTGATTATTTCACAGTTCCAAAAAAGCACATGAAAATCAAGCTCTGCTGTGACAACAGGTACACTCAGATCTTGAAAAGTCCATCTTTTGCTAGGCAAATAGTGGTTTTTATACACAAATAATAATAATGAGAATTGCTAAGCACAAACAAGAAAAGCGAGCTTCGGTAGAGAATGTACGTTTAATCATTCTGCGATGTAAAACTGATATAACTTAAAATTTAGGCAAACATTTAAATGAAACCAGTTTCAAAATCAGAGATTTAATCTTAAATTTCAGTGTATGCTTTCATTTCATTATGAGAAAAAGACAAGTGCAAAAGCATGAGGTTATAGGCTCGGGAGTCTTGTTCAATCCAACCCTCGTGTGGGAATGAGTAATGTGTAAAGCCTCAGACCACTGATAATAATTATTTTCTAAATTAAAGATGAGCTTTGCCCCATCTTCTTTGATGATTAAGAAAGCCAAATTTTCAAAGCTAATTAGTTTCTCAGGGTTATTATTGTTTATTGTTTAGGCACTCTTAAGGTAATTAGCATGCCTGACCTAAATTAAGAATATTTAACACATTTTATTAACAATGTAGAGTAACAGAAACCCCTGACCAAAACATGTGCTGGGCCTCTGTCTTCTAAAGCGGCCTACCAAGGAAGCAAATTTCACATCCAAAGATGCTTCCAATGTAAACATCTGGCTAGAGGTTCTCAGTTACTTGTCTAGCAAAGGTTGCACCATCCTGTTGCACAGGGAAAAGTAGCCTCCATGTTTTCACCGTCTTTTATTGGCATTACATTGTTCTACGTGAGTTGAGCACAGCTGGCTAGGAAGGTACTCTGAACTGCCTAATGAACTTAAGGAACTAGATGTTCATTAGGCAGTTCAGAGTAGAACTGTTTTGCTCTTCCGGCTAAATAGTCTGCTGCCCATAGCAGTAGAAAGTAGCTGACTTTATAGAAAGAGTAGAAATCAGAAAAAATTGAATATACCTTCCTGCCATACACCCTGCCAGCTTTCAACAATAAGCATTTTGCAGCTTTCTGAACCAAAGGTGGTACTGCTCTTAATATCCATGGTCTATTCTGACAGTTGGATTATGAGAAACAGTAAGCAGACCTTCCCAGCTCACCTTCCCTGTATCATTGCCAATGCTGCAGACCTCTACCACAACGCTTCTGTTTTCCTGCTCAAGAATACTGTATTCTTTACAATCTTTCCTTGTTGCTTTTTTTGTACTGTTTTTATTTCTACTACTCCTTTTATGAAATGGCTTAACAGAATTGCAAACTGGTTTTAATAATATGTTACTTGTGGTTACAGAGAATATATAAAATTAAACATAAAGAGGTTTATGTTGCTTCTTTCCAAATAGTTACTGCTGGTTTACTTCCCTCTGACTGACATTGGTCACTGAGCTCACTGTACACCCAGAGAACTATCCCAAATCTATTTTCGGTGAGGTAACCTCAAGGTTTGAGAGTGTCATTCTGTTCTTTTCACTTTAGTTAAACTTTCCATTACTATATTAATTTAAAATTTCAGTTATCAATTTATAACCTGTTCACCCAATATGATAATATTCTTACGTAACTTTGGGCAGTCAGTCTTAGATTTGGCTGTCATGAATATGACTGTTTCTCCAGTGGTACTGTGCTACTCTTAATTTCCTTTCCCACATCTCTTACGAATATATGGACAGGTTCCAGCTGTCAGCCTTCCCTACTGCATAACTTCTGTCATCATTCTTTTCCTCATTTTAAACTATCGATGATCACAGTAAAACCTCTCCTCCTATTGCAGTATTCATTTGGATTTTTTTGGTGATGGGCTTTATCAAACTTTCTGAATTCTCCACCACTGATTAGGTGGAACTTAGCAATATGCTCATTGAATCCAGCATTGCACAGCTGATGATTTGTGAGATATAATTTCCCTCTACAAAAGTCAAGCTAATTTTCCAATATTTCATATGTATTCATGTGCCAGCTGATCCTACTCTTTAATAATCCCATACACTAAGTGGGATGCAAGCTAATCAAGTTACAAGTAACTTCAGTTCTAATTATCTTTTATTTCAAGTTTGTGATGCATAATGCTATCAAAGTTTGAGTTAACACTGTTGGAGGATTCATTCTGCATCAATGCGACTCTTTCATGGACATTTGTAGGGTCTCTGTGCCAAAAGTAGCATGAGACAAAGGACTGCTTTTCCCCTCACATTCTTATTAAGGAATAAGACTCTAGCCCTAAAATGCACTCACAGAAGTTTTAAATATAAGCATATCTATGCATAACTGAGGTCAAAAGCACTACAAAGGAAGAAAGTTAATGTAGTGCTCCAGCTATGAGAGATTCCTCACATTCAAACAAAAGCCTTGAAATGTGCCCACAAGCCTATGGACAGAACAAGCAGGGCAGGAATTAACTGCAGTTACACAACCTAACTCTTCCAATGGGCAAACCAGCTCATTTTCAAATACCTCTCTGCTGTACAAATGCTTCCTCGTGATGAAGAAGGCATGAATGACTCTAAAAAGTGCTGCGATGGAAAGGCATTTACTCAGCCTGGTGGAATTTCCAACTGGATTTCTGAACAGCTGAGCAACTTGGATGCTACTGACACTAAGAAAGGCTCCACATTTTCTGGGAGAAGCTCATGGAAGCACAGGAGCACGTGAGCAACCAACCATTTTATGTCATACCCAGGGGCCTATCCAGCCCAGTGTGCTTACTTCAGCTGTGGCCGTAAGCCAGGAAAAATCAGAACAAGGCTGCACTTCAGACAGCCTTGGGCTGAGGGCACCATGACCCCATCCTGCTGCTATTCCTCCATGTATCTGTCCTGCCAGTATTTACCCAGGCACCCCTTGAGCTCCTGAAATTCTCACAACCACAGAAGGAGCTTCACATTCAGCGTAGGGGTCCAGTGTGCTACTGCAAATACTGAACATCTTGTAGGAGGAGGAAAACGCAGTGGTACAAAGCCAGGCCAGAGTTTTAAGACTGTTAATCAGGGCTTTGGAATAGAGAGTCTGGGTCAACTGAGTCTAGCACCTATTCTGACAGATGTGGGTTTATCCCACACTGACACTAAACAAAGAATTAAAAAGTTCAAAAAATGAAGCTCTTACCACAAGGTTAGCATTCTGGGTTATTACTTCTGGAAATTATTGCAGGTCCAGACAAATCCATTCTCTTCCTATGTCAACAACTGCTTGAACGGAGCACAATGAATTAAAACATTTAGATATTAGCCCCTATGCTTACTACTTAGCTGTGAAACTCACTGCAGCATAGCAACAGGTTGGGGACTGCAGGGCATTGCAGGCTTTTGCCATGCACTTACATGAACATCTGAGGTGAGATATGCGAGGTGAAGATGACTGAAGGCCAAGAACATGACAAATCAGGCTTTACCAGTTCAAACAGCAGGGAAAAAAAAAAAAAAAAAAAGAAAAAGAAAAAAAGAAAAACTGTGTCCACTTTTCCTTTGCTCCCACTTAGTCGGTACGATTACAATGTGAGTTTGGGACACTGTTTTGTGTTTATGCTGCAACCATCAGCAGAGCTGGTCTGCAACTTTAATGTCCCACAGTGTACTGCAAGCACACAGTTGTGAGCATTATCACAGGTTACCACAGGTTATCGCAGTGCCCTATGCCCAAGGAACAGTTTCAATCCACCTCTTGCTTTCCCAGCACACCATGCCCTGGATGCATTTGTAACTAATACATTTAGCACAAACCTCTACAGATTGCCCACATGTCTAGAGGGGAGCTTGGCTGCGGGTTCAGCCATTCCATCATTTCTTATGCCCACACAGATGTTCAAGTGTCCCACTGCAATTGCCTGATGGTTACACCTCTCCCTATCTTCTCTCCACTAACAGTGCTGGTGACCTCAAGTGAAAGTCTTATGCTTTCAGACACAACACTGTCATTGATGTCCCTTATCATGTTGAAATAGTGAGAAACAGGAAGGTTCTTTTTGTTTTGGTTTTTTTTGTTTGTTTGTTTGTTTTTTGTTTTTTTTTTTTTTTAATAATTTTTTGCTACTTAATTGCGCATTTGAACGTAAACAAATACTGGAATGTATCTACCAATACACTTCATCTTTTCTATTTACAGGTTAAAGAAGTTGCAAACCAGTATTGTTTCTGAAGCGAAGCATGAAATAAAAAACTCAGTACTGGCTGGCTTGCAACAGAAATGCCATGCCCTGCTCAGGCTGAAAGGTCTTCAACTGCTGGGCGTTTCCTCTGAAAGCTCATCTCCTGCCTGTGCAACTGCATTTCTAGCTTTATTATCTCCGCTATTATTCACTCAAAGCTACCCCGAAACCCTGACGAGCATACGCGGCCTGAGCCCGAACAGCCTTCTCAAAAAAGAAATCTGCCTCAAAAGTCGAAGTAACCCAGGAATCCAGTTCCCAGCAACCACCCGCACTCCTCCAACCCGCCCGGCGCATCTCCTCCGACCCGCCCCGGCCGGGCGTGCACTATGGCGGTCGGGGGCTGACACCGCCCCGATGGAACGGACCCTGCTGGTCTGCGCCGGGTGACCGCTTTGGGGATCGAGGGGTCCGCTCCCCAGAGCTAGGGCAGGCGGTGTGAGGGCCGAGGGAGGGCTGTGCCTCCTCGCCCCCCCCCTGGGCGTCGCTCCGCGCTGAACCGGCGACGCGGCGGGACAGAGAGGAAACGAAGGGACGGGCCATTCACTCGCCGCGAAGGTGGGCGGGCAGGGCAGAACAGAGCAGGGCAGGGCAGAGCAAAGCGAGGCGGGGCGGGCGGGGTGTCCCAGCGCTGTGCCCGGGACAGGCATTACCCAAAAGAGGGGGTAAAAAAAAAAAGAAAGTAATTAAAGTCGCCGCAGCTGCTGCGCGCGGTCCCACCCTCCCCACCGGCCGGCTCCTTTGCAGACGGGAGGGGACAGAGAGAGCCGGCTCGCTGCCGAGACACGCCGCCTGCGCCGGCACCGCGCACTCGTTCGTCCGCCAGCCCGGCGTGGCAGCCCCGACGGAGGCGGCTGCCCCCTTCCCCCGAGCACCATGGCCCCTGCAGCCCCCCGCCTCATCCTCGGCCTCCTGGTGAGTGAGAAAGAGAGGGAAGAAGGGCGCGAGTGGGGGACGTCGGGGAGAACGGAGCGGGGGTGCGCGGGCGCGCAGTCCGGTAACGCACTTGCGGTGTTCAGCGGCGCTTTTCCTTGTTCTGTTACTTTGTTTCACCGCTAAAGCATAGCGGGTTGACCTTTATTCCTGATAAGCTTTCCCCTCGGCGGGGTCCTTGCGGGGGGCTCGCTCCTGTGCGGGCGCCCCGCGTAGGGGAGAGCGGTGACTGCGCGGCATCTCGGGGTACCACAGGCGGCGTGTCGGGGAAGGCTTCGGCGGAGAGAGAAAACCAGCTGGTGGTTCAGTTAGCTTTCGGACTCGTGGTAAAGTGGCTTTTGGTTGAGGTTTTTGCCGTGAGGTTGCGCGATGGACACACGGTCGGGGCGCTAATGATACTTCTGGTCATTCGTAGGAAAAAATGAAACCGCAGTTAATTTTATTTAGATCTCCCCCTTCTGCCCCCCCCCCCGACGGCTGTCCCGTTCTGTGGGAAGTGTTGTGCGTGTGGTGCGGAGAGCGTTAATCTCCTGTGGAAGAGTTGGCTGTGCGTTGAACAATTTCAGCTAGTTCCTTTACCTTCAGTTTACTGTATTTGCAGATAATTCTCAGCTAGAGAAAGGCCGTTGTAGGGGAGAGGGGGGAGCTGGCTGGCTCTCTTTTTAAATCTTTTTTTTTTTCTCCTTTTAATGAATGAAAGTGATTTGTCTTTTGTTTCTTACCCCCTTTCTTTCCCATTATCATTGCATTAGAAACAAAAGAACGTTTCTGATCGTTTGAGCCTGAAGGAAAAATACTCAGTAGTGTCGAAGCACTGAATTTATTATTTTTATATTAATTATATATGTACATTTTAATGAAAGTGTTACTATTCCAGACACTGTGCATGCCTCCCTTTGCTAGGCTGGTAAGAATGAAACCCAAGCGAGTTTACACATAGATTTAATGAAGAAAAAAAAAAAAAAGGTAAAAGAAATTCATCTATCGAGTAAAAAAAAAACAACAATACCCAAACCCCCAAAATTCCTAAGTGTCTTCTTTGTGTAAAGTGAAAAGACAGCCCGGCTTATTTTTATCTGGTGTTTCCTTGTATCTTGGTATTCACATTTACATTTGATTAACTCCTCAATAGTGCTTCGTGCTGACACCAGACTAACTTGGCATTAGTATTTCAAAATTAGATGTCATTGATTCTTAAAATATCTTAGAACAATGTATTAAGATGGTGTGATTTAATAACTTAAAAATCAATACATCTGTCAGGAGAGAGTGTTTTAGTAAGTATCTGTTAATTAGGAAAGCGCCCACTAATACATAAGCTGGAATGTTTAAAATGTTTTATGTGGAAGTATTTTTATCTCTCTGTGTATACATGTAAGGAACAGTATAAAGAACTTTTAAGATGCAGACACCACATTTAAATTAATGCAATGATTAAATTCCACATTTCAGCTTAATTTTTTAGCTGATCATAGCTTTTCTGAAGGCTCCTAATGTCTTAAAGATCTTAAAGTATCTTTATTTAATTATTTTCTAAATAAGAATCACAAGTCATTTTCAGAATTTCCATTAGCTATTTACTTTCATGTACCTTTAATCCTAAATGTATGTGCAAAATAAAAATTATTTTCCTTTTTGCCAGGCTTTCATCCTGAAGGAATAAATGTACTTGAAAGAGTGAATGCATTTATTTATGTTTTTCTATTTCTTTGTTTAATTGGCTGTGTGATTTTTGGATTACAGTTTTAAACATCTGGATAGAAATTAGGCAAGATATATATATAATTATATATGTATAATCTGAGGATAGGACTACATTGCTCTGTGCTGAGGAAATTCTTTGTAGCTCCGTATGATTTTTTCTATAAAAAAGTCTGGTTGTCTACTATTCATTTGATTTTTGAGGAGGACCTCATTTTGTAACTGGTTATATGGGAGTGGTCTGATGTGATACACAGCATTTTATTTTTGTCATATCTAATTGCTGAAGCTAGATTTAATTAGTTTGTTGAGAATTTACTTTGAAGATGCATAGTGATATGTAAGTGCAAGTGTCGTCATGTGGTTTTAATAAGATACTTGTCCCTTTAATGTTAAACATCACCACAGTTCTACTGAACTGAGTGTTGATGGATTGATTTTTGATGGAGACCTTGGATCTAAATTGGCCAAGAATGCTTTTGGAGGAAGGGCACAGCTGAGCTGTATTTTATCCTCTCACTACTAAAGTAATTGTGTAGGTGAAATCTTCTAGTCAGAGGAAACTTTTGTTAATGTCAGTGCTGCTGTGATTTTTAGTAGAAAAAACACAAGCCGTGGACAGATCCAGGAGCAGTAGTCAGATCTTGTTTCCAGTTTGAAACTTTACATGCTATGCTACATAACACCTGAATTTTAGCCTGAGAGGTTTCTGTGCTATTTCACTGGCTAGTCTTAGAAAACAAATGAATCAAAGGCAGCTTCAGTGTCTGTAGTTGTTATTCAAAATACCATGTAATTATTTTTTGTTTTCGTGATTTCTTAACTTGTCTTCTAGGTACTGAGTTTGTGCTGTGAAGCTTGCAAGAAAGTAATTTTTCATGTTCCTTCTGAACTAGAGGCTGAGACCTTCGTTGGCAGAGGTGAGAAACTGTGAGATCCTATCAATTCAACATTGCACCTTTGCTGGGGATGTTGTTAACAGTAAAGGAAACCTTTTTTTTTTTTTTTTAATGGACTGAGTGGATGACTGGACAGCCAGCTGAACAGCTGGATCAGCCTTTTTATGAAGGATACGCCCTATGTTTGTTACGGATTTGAACGCTGGCTCCATTTGACTTTTGCATAAACAGCTATTGTCAGGTTACAGTGTTTATTTTAAACCAAGAATGAGAGAGTCTAATGCTTTCAAAGTTTTGAGTCTAAGGCTTAATATCTATAAAAGTGGCTTGATATTCCAAAGTGCACCTGTAATCTGCAGAGTCATATGAAGAAAGTACTAAGTCGTTTGAATAATGGAAAAGGAAAAAAAGGAGACAAAATCCACACAACCAAGCACCCAGAAACTCTGTGAAACTCACGTGACTGACTGCTCAGCGGTGCTGGGACATTCAGGGCATGCAAGGGGACATGTTGCAAAGGTGCCTTACGTGCACATTCATTTGGGAGAGTGCTCCTGTCTGATTGGATGGTTTGTTTTGGATTTATGGCAGTGTGCAATTGACTGGGAGGAATAGAGGAGACCAGAAAAAAACACCGCACTCCTGTTTGGTTTTAGTTTTATTTTTTCTTTCTTTTAGCCCATATCCGTCCATGAAAGGCAGCTTTTAAAGGTGTGACATCGGAGCTGCAGCAGGGCTGAGTCTGAATTGAGGATTCAGTGGTCTCCTGTGTAAATCCTAAACCAACAGAAGAATATGCTCCAAATCTGTGATCTTAATCCACGTTCCCTACAGAAGGGACAAGTAAAATGGATCAGTAGTTTATCACATACAAATGCTCGGAAAATCTGGCTTTAAAAATAAAAGCTCACTGCCCTTACTGTTGTTTTTTTAAATGAAATTTTGCTACAGCTGTTTAAGTAATTAGCAAGTTCTCAGAGACGTTAGCATTTCTCTGTGTAAATAAACTTCATTTACATAAATCCAAACCTTCATAACACCTACAGTGCTATGAATGGAATTGCATATAGTTCAGAGCATGAAATAGCATTGAACTTACTGGTTTGGCTTTTTTTTTTTTTTAATGAAAATTCAACAAAACTTTTATACCTTGAAAGACATTACTTAAGCGTTTATTGAGAAAGCAAAATGTATCTTGCATTGATACAAGGACTGTACCTTGAGAATAAAATGAGTCAGGATTTTCCTGCTTGTTGTAAGGTATTTTAATATTTCTGAATTGTGCAATACGAGAGGCTGTAAAGACAAAGATCCCACAAAGCTATGGCTAACTGAGTGTAATGTTGACTCACATAACAGTCAGAAACAAAATCTCCAGTCTGGTATTTTTGGAAATGCAGTGCTGTAATATGCAGCAATATGCAACATTTAAGTGAGGCAGTGGTATTCTATGCAATACTAAATTTTCATTGACACAGGAAAGGAACCGCTGCTACAGTACTATAGAAAGTCTAGGAAACTTTTAGTTCAGCAGTTAAAGACTTCAGAAGGAAGAAAGGAAGAAATCATGTCATAATTAAAATTATGCTTCCAATCTGGTTTTGCATTCTGGAGAGTGATATGAAGTTTAGTTTATTGAAAATATCAACTACATGTGTTGGCGTGAAATTCTGAGTCTATTTTGCAGTCAGCTTTCATAGAACAAGGTGCTATCCACTATCATATCATTGAAGGAGTAGTGAAGAATTGTGATTTTGAGAACATGTCACTGACACCTCTTGTATTCTGCCAGGGTCATTTGTCTAGCATTTAGGTCTCTGGCCTTCATCTTTTTCAGGGTGCCAAATCGTTGTTTAGAACTATGGTCCTACTGCAGTTCATGATGAGTATCCTGATTTTGGTTATTTTACAGCTGTAGTGCTGAATTACTTGCTAATGAACCAAATTTGTTGAAGTTCGTTAAAGTTTTTTTAGCCACAAGAGAGAGCAAATGCAGTAAAAAAATACCTGAGAAGTATGTTGAACTTACTTGGTACTTCCTATAAACTGCATGGGATTCTATCATGTACATACTAAAAAATTGCCAATTGTTTGTTCTAGAGTTACTCTTTATCTCTCCCATCTGTCTGCTTCATAATTTAAAGGCTTTTGTTGTCCCAGGACTATTAAATCACATTGTACTAATCAGTGTTTTCTTCCTGAAGGCTGAAATTATAAGACTTAGTATCACCATTGGGCATTTGCATTAATTAATCATTTTCACTGATTTTGTGGGGCAAATGTCATAGCTACTGATTCAATAATGAGCGTGTCTCCAACACTTTTTGCATTTACACATATTAGTTCATCTCTGATGCTTCAGTAGTTTCCCCAGTGTAATAGCATCTTGTTGAAAGATATGAAGCACCCATATCCTTTAGGAAACACTTATGAACACAAGAGTGGAAATTAATGTAAACTTGGTCAAAGCTGAGTGCATAAATGAGTTCTAGAATCTATATTTGTGATGCTTAAATGTGGAATGATCAAATTTTTGAGCATTCCATGTGTCTGTAAATATAATTTTTACTTAGGGATCTCTTTTTTGTTTTCTGAGATGTTACTGTCTTGCTGTCTGAGTTCTTGTCTGAATATATATATTTTATTACAGTTGATTTGAAAGAATGCCTTCAGTCTGCAGAGTTTATCAGTTCCAGTGATGGGAACTTCAAAATTCTGGAGGATGGTTCTGTGTATACAACATCTGCTGTTTCTTTGTCTGCTGAGAAAAAGACTTTTACCATATTACTTAAAGATATTCAAGAACAAGTAGAAAAGAAAATACATGTTAGCTTGGTGGAAGACGAAACGAAGGTGAGCTTCTAACTTCAGTACTTATTTGAAATACTGTATCATAGAGAGCAGCTTCATGCTGGGTAATTGTGTTTGAATTTTGGAAATCAAGTAATTAGGCAAAGCACTATGGGTTAGAGTGTATTTTTATTTATCAGTTGTTGATTACTGTGTTGTTTAAGTCAACACAGACTTCCTTTCTGAAATTGAAGATGCAAGGGAATGGAAGAAAGCAAGGAACTTAATCAGGAATGTCAAGAATCTTAAAAGCCATGTTTGAGGAGTTAAAGCAGATTTTGATCATGCAAAGTATTACAATGCATGAAAAAACTCTTGGGATACTATCCCAGGTATAATCAGAAGTTAAGACCTTGGAAAAAATTGGTCAGTGGGAAAACTGAAATGGAGGATAAAGAAGATGAAAATTCAGAACAGTTGCAAAGCAGAAATACACAAAGTTAAGAATACGTGGATATATTCTTACCCATCTTTTTATCTTCTAGGCCCAGACACAGAAGATCAGGCATGCTAGAGATACAGTTCTCAAGCGAACTAAAAGAAGGTGGGGCCCTATTCCATCTGTTATGATAGAGAACTCACTGGGACCTTTTCCACTACAAATACAGCAGGTATATTTTATACAAATCCTAATTTTATGACACAAGCTAGTATTGTGTTTGACTTTTATGATAAAAGAAGAATAAAAGTTAGTTCTCATGTGCTCCCTGCTGATGCCATTCCTGCTATTATTCCTCTGTCTTGTTCTGTTCATTGTGTGTCTTGTGATCTGGTTGCTGAAGCAGCTTGTGATCACAGTTGTTGGGGTGAACTGGAAGTGTGTAAAAATTGTGAAAGGAAGAGAGGGGCATACTATCAGAAGAGTGCTCATTGGCCTGGAAATCAGTAGTGTGTGTAATTAAAAAATCCGAACAACCCCCCCGGAAAACATTGCCTAGAAAAAGGGTTTGTAAACACAAGGTGGGGGAAACCTTACTTGCATTTCTACATCCTTTCTGGAGCACGAAGTGTGTACCTGTATCATTGAAGACTGACTATAGCCTATATTATTAGGAAAAGTACTTACTGTAGTAAAACAAGTAGGCGTGAAAGAGAAATGCAAGAACTAAAGTTATCATAGATCTATCTAGCCTTCACTAGATTACAGAGTGGCTGGTAGCAGATACATAGAGACAAGTGTAATAACAGAGTCTGTGCAGAGCAATTATTCTTCTACTAATTTTACTTTCCTAACTTCTGGCATTCAGTAGGTAAGGAAAGTATTTAGGGAGGAGAGTGTTTTTAAATAGGTAACTGATAATGTTGCCTCCTTGATGCTTGTAATAAGATACAGAGAGGCTATCTGAATTGGTTTATCTCTGGACTATACTCTAGTCAGTCTCCTTCCTTCCTCTTTCCTTTTATTTCCTCCCTTCCTATTTTCCTTTGTGTTTTCTTCTGTTGCAAGCCACATTCTCAATGGATGCACTAAACCCAAAATCTCTTAAACAGGGATAGAAACAATAAGCTATTTGTATCTGACTGTGCCTTGTTTGTGCAGTATTCTTGTGAGATTAGATTTGAAAATACTCTTTTTTATGCACAGTCATTTCTTTAATTGTTTGATATTCATGAACATTTCTGAGTATGAATTAACTACCCCTTCTCATGTACACACATTGAAAAGGAAAACAGTTGCATGGCAAGCTGTTCTGTTCTGTGAAGTTTAAGCTGGTAAAGAAGTTGAGGTATATCAAGTTTTGTTTTTTTTTTTTTTTTTCTTTTGAAGAGTTCCTGCTTGTGCTAAATATGGTCATGAAAAAGGGGGAAATGTATTAGAAAGATGATGCTGTTTTCCTTGGGCTTAAAAAATGCATTCTTTATAGGTCCAGTCAGACACAGCTCAGAATTACACCATTTACTATTCTGCAAGTGGACCAGGAATTGATCAAGATCCAAAGGGTTTGTTTTACATAGAAAGAGAAACTGGAAATATCTTTGCTACCCGTGCTGTAGACCGTGAACAATATCCGAGCTTTCAGGTACAGGCCTAAACTGTGAATATAATTAAATCCTTTTTTCTGTCATGCATGTATTTGAAGGCTGGGTAACAGGGGAAACTGGGAGCAGACAAGATCTGTTCTGAGTAATGTCTTTGGTGTTGCAGAGATGAAATCGGTCATAAATAAATATCTGGTCATCTACATCTGCAGAGTAGTTTTGCTTTTTACTACTTAGACTCTAATTACAGCATAAATGAGCTATTTATGCTATAAATTACAGCATAAGTGAGCTATTGGATTTGCATAACTTTTGAGAAGAGTTTGAAGTTATCCCAGAGTTTTTCAGGGAAGGTTGGTAAGGCGGCATAAAACCAAAATAATAAGAAACTACAGACTTGAGCCTCTCTTTCTCAAGCTGTTTCAGTGTTTTGTTAGCAAGGTACACTGCTCTCTCTGCTGGCTGAGATGTGTAAGAAGGTGATAGAAACAGCTTCCAACCAGGTAATTTGCAGTAACTATTACTGCAAATTAGATTATGTTGTAATGGACAAATAGTTTTGCTGTTGTTCTTGATTTTGTTCTAAATAGAAATACTTATATCAGAATTTTTGGTAATGCTGAGATTGCCTCACGGACACCTGGAAAAATGTGTTCAAGCAACTTGGAAAAAAATGTTTGACAGAATTGTTGGGGGAGGAGGAAGAAAGTGATTCAAATACTTGTAGTGCAAGGAATGGAAAGGGGGAAGATTGGAAAACATTTAAAAGGTTTGTGTTGCTGTTGTAAGGTATCAGTTACTTCCCCTTTCAAGTGGCTGAAGAGCCTGGGCTTGAGCAGGTTATGCTTTGCATGCTGTATTTCACTTTATTGACTTCTCCTTTGAACTGAAAGTGTAATAATATTTTATGTTGCTTAAGCGTGAAGTGAATTATTGAATTTATGTCTTACAGATCATTTGCTTTGCAACCACTCCAGATGGTTATTCACCAGAGGTACCACTTGTGCATACAATCAGGATAGAGGATGATAATGATAATGCTCCATATTTTACACAGGACCTTTTTGAGTTTTCTGTCCCTGAAAATTCCAAACCTGGTAAGAATTGTTCTAAATCGGTAAATGCAGTTACCACTACTCAGCTCATTTGCATACCAGTAAGACTAAATGCAATCCTGCCCTTTAATCACTCAGTGGCATATCCTAAAGAGTATTTCTTTACAGCAAAGACAGAACTTGCAAAGAGCAGATTTAAGATTTCTTGAGGATTAGAAATCAAATCATATTGAAAAGTGTTCTTTCAAGTAGAAGTTTTAAAAAAATGAGATTTTTTGGTGTTCATAAAATGGTGTAGGATCTTCAGAATATAATTCTTTTCATTTTATCCAAGACACCTATTTCCGTAAAATGTTTTGATTGAGAGAACAGCAGTTTTTTACAATTAGTTTAGTAAGCAGCTAAATTAGATGTGTTCTAAGGTGTAGAAGGCCTTTGATTAAGCTTAGAGCATTTTTCTGAGCTGATGAACTGAGGACTTTTCCTGAGAGGCAACAGCAGGGGACAAAGTCTTGCTTCTGCCTGTAGTTGTAAAAGACAGGGATTTGCCTGTTACTGACTTCACTTGTCTGTAACAGAGGACAAAAGCAGGGAGGAAGGTAGACTCCAGAGAATAAAGAATGCAAAAGCCATGGTACTGCCTTTCTTGCTCTTGCTCTTAGGCTAAGGCCATGGAGTGGGGGAAGTCTAATGTACTTTACAAAAAAGGAAGTAAAGTATCTTCCTCTTCGCCTCAAAACACCAGTTTCATTTCATTATCTGAGCTGTTCTGCTTCTTACAGTTACTGATATAAAGTGGAGTTCCAAAACTGCTTGGGCTATAGGCATAAAATACAGGACCTCTCCCCACAAAGCAGGACTGAATCTTCCCTTCCATCCCCCCTGCAACTCCTCCTCAGCTACGTTTGAGGTGGTCAGTTAGAACACACTGTCAAAACCACTAACTGAAATCTAGAATTTTAGTATTTATTTCTGACAGCTCAATAATTTAAACTTTGTCTAAGAAGGAAAGAAAATAAAAGACATTACTGTATTTTAGTACCATTTACTGTGTTTTTAATATTATTTTCATTTAAAGCTAGATGACCAAATAGCTATTTTCATGTATCTAAAATATAAATAGCTGTTAAAATAGCTTTTGATTATTTACAGATTTTTCTGGAACAAAAAATTGCTGTATTGTGTTCACAGGTGTCATTGTTGGGAAGGTGACTGCAGAGGACAGAGATGAGCCTTATACTCTGCATACTTCATTGAAATACCGCATTGTGTCACAAAATCCACCAGTAACTCCAGCATTTTCTTTACATAGTGATACAGGTGTCATTGCTGTATTGTTACCGCAGCTGGACAGAGAGGTGATCTTTGCTGAAGCATGTTTATCTGTCATCGAGTACATACAGATAGCTTCTTAACTGCTGTCACGGGAATCACTGGACAAATCATTGTTTATGATTTTTGTTTCCCTCACTAAAGAGCTTCTGGAGCTTTCCAGAGATCTGTAATTTCTCCAAAGAGCTTCTGTATAATTGCACCATATTCTAGCTAATCTTCTCGGGGGACCTCCCACTGTTTTTCTGTTTGATCTGTGGATTGAAAGTCCTATGAATTTTCACCCTTTTTCTGTTTGTGAATCCCATGAGCCACTGATTCCTCCTAATCAAGCTCCATTTGAGGTGCTGCTTGCTTCTGTACAGGGAAAATTAACCAACTTTTCTGGAAGTAATCCATCATCCTGTGTTTAACAGAAATATCTCTGATATATCATAGCAGCCTTCAAGTATCTGAAGGGCAGCTATAGGGAAGCTGGTGAGGGACTCTTCATTAGGGACTATAGTGATAGGACAAGGGTTAACAGGTTCAAACTTAAACAGGGGAAATTTAGATTGGCTATGAGGAAGAAATTCTTTAGTGTAAGGGTGATGAGGCACTGGAATGGGTTGCCCAGAGAAGTTGTGAATGCTCCATTGCTGTCGGTGTTCAATGCCAGGTTGGACATAGCCTTGGGTGATATGGTTTAGTGTGAGATGTCCCTGTCCATGGCAGGGGGGTTGGAACTAGATGATCTTAAGGTCCTTTCCAACCCTAACTATTCTATGATTCTGTGATTCTATGATATCTGAAACCTAAACAGCAATATAACATTTTTGAAAATTAAAGTGCAAACCATTTATATTTATCAGCTAGCTTTCAAGTAAATAAGATACAGGGGGGGATTCAGTTATTAGTTTGGTTTTTTTTTTACAGGAGGGGGGTAAAATGTGATATATTTTTTATGCTAGAAAATCTGACAGGCATGTGTAATTCCAAATAATATTTCTAGCATAAGACAGTCATTTTAGAAAAAAAAAATCACTGCTACAGGCACATCTTTTCTGAGGATAAAGAGAGTCATATTCTGGCATACTTATGTTGCTTCATGTCTGAAAGTCCACGTTAGCAGTGTATTGCAGAATTGTGTAGTTGCAGGTACTCTGCTCAACTTTTTTAAGCAAGAGAAAAATGCAGTGACTCTGAGCATCACCATGACTACTAAAGAAAATATCACAGTGACTACTGAGGGGAGGAAAGCTTGATAAATTAGTCTACTGTCTATCTTTTAATGATAAATTTATGAAGTGGAACAGGAGGTGTGTTTTTCCTCTAAGAAACCTAATGCTATTTCTAGGCACTGAATTTAGAGCAGAGTTAGGGAACTGGAGTAAAATCTTTAGTTGTACTCTTGTGTGTAATTATATGATTAAAAAACGAGTATGCCAAACTTCTTTATGCTTTTATTCCTCTTTTCAGCTGGTATCCAGTTACACTTTGTTAGTCGAAGTGAGAGATATGGCAGGCCAGCCTTTTGGTTTGTGTACTACAGGAACAGCTGTCATTAGAATTGAAGATATGAATGACAATGCACCATGCTTTAAACAAATGCAAGTAAGTTTTCTTAAATGGAACGTCTTTTAAAGGGGAAACACCACCACCCCA
>JAOEHY010019382.1:18918-45647 GCA_025447955.1 Psilopsiagon aurifrons | reverse complement strand
TTGGCTTTCTGGGCTGTGAGTGCACACTGCAGGCTCATGTTCATTTTTCCATCAACCAACACCCCCAAGTCCTTCTCTGCAGAGATGCTCTGAATCTATTCTCTGCCCAACCTGTAGCTGTGCCTGGGATTGTCCCGACCCAGATGTAGGACCTCGCACTTAGCATTGTTGAACTTCATGAGGCTGGCACCGGCCCACCTCTCTGGAGTGTCACAATCCCTCTGGATGGCATTCCTTCCCTCCAGTGTACCAATCGAACCACATAACAGTGTCATTGGCAAACTTTTTGAGGGCACAGTTAATCCCACTGTCCATGTTGCTGACAAAGGTCAGACTGATACGGATCAGTCCCAACACCAATCCCTGAGGGACACCACTCTACTGGTTTCCAATTGGACAGTGAGACATTGACTGCAACTCTCTGTGTGCAGTAATCCAGCCAATTCTTTATTCATCTGGTGGTCCATCCATCAAATTTGTCTCTCCAGTTTAGAGACTTGGATGTCACGTGGGACAGTGTTGAGTGTTTTTCACAAATCCAGGTATATAAAAAATAATATTATTCTTCATCCTTTGGCAATGAAGTCAAACTTATCTGCCAAAATCCAGGGCCATATTTCACAAGATCCTCAATGTGGCCTGTGGATTTGTGCGTCTAACTTTTTTGCATGCTGTCTTTCTGGTGCCAAAGTATTTTGTACATACAAAATTCAGAGTCAGAAATGTCATTTTTATGCAGTGTGGCTTCAATTCAGTGAAATATGTGCATACATGTTTAAACCTCAATGCTCTAATTGGGTTTTAATGCACCAAATCTAGGCTAGCTTTTCCCTGTGACCACAGCCACTGGAACATCTACCATAGGTTATTACAATGCTTTTCTATTTTTCAGATTATGTTGCAGATATTTTCTGTGAACGCTCTTAGTTAGCTTATGGATGGTGTTCAGTGTCTGCAGAATGGAATATTAATGGGAGAGTGATCTGGTCCATCAGCAGGCACCTAGATTTTCTGTGCTTAATGGGGCAGCCTTCCTGACTTTAAAGCTGTCATGTACTTCAATTGTAATGCACCAAAAAGCTCAAGAGCTGAAAGAGATTAAAATATTTGGAAATTGCCTCTGAAAATTTGGCTCTAAACCTATCTCCCTATGATTTCTCCACCAGGGAGGCAGGAGAAGAGTTAGGCTCAGTATTTTAGGGCAGAACCACTGTGGTGATAAATCAGATACTGATCTGAGGGTATGAGGTAAACCCAATTACAACAGAAATGGAGCTGCCTCCCACTGGGGGCTTTAGGTCAACATTTTGGGCTAATCACCTTAGCTGGGTAAGTGCTCGTAAATCAGGAGCTGCTTGGAAGTTTTCTGTTTTTCTCTTTGCGTGGCTGAGATGCTCAGGGCAGCCTGGCTGCTCTTCAGCCGAGCCTCCCACTGCAGAGTGGAAAGTGCTATGGGGAGGATGGGAACCAGGACTCCTCAAGGGGTAAAAGTACAAATTAGCAGCTGTAACAATACTTTAAAAAGGAGGCTATGGGAAAGAGTATTGTTTCTCATGCAACTGCAGCTGGACTTGGAAACCAGGCTTCTCCCTAACTGTTCCTTTGCAGGGCAGAGAAAAGTCTCTCCTCAGACAGACAAAAGAAGGGCAGAACTTACTGTAAAACCCTTTACAGCCTCATGCTGCAATGGCTCATCCCAGGCAGATTAGTGTAGTCTGGTCAGCTTTCAAGAGACACCTATGCTCTTCTCTGACTTCCCCACAGTGATCACTGTGGTGGGGAAAGAAGTCTGGCTGGAAGTGTTCCCTGCAGCCCTGCAGAGATGCTGGGGAGAGTTGATGGAGATGCCCTGAAACAAGAATCTTTTCACTTTCTCTTGTCGCCATCCACTGCCCTCAGGACCCATCATATTAGCTCTTGTAAGAGGAAAAAGAAACAGAAGAGACAGTTGCACTGTTTTTTACAACAGTTTATTTTCTTCTTAAGATTATATGAACATAAGTCCACTACTAGAGGTTATAAACAGACAGAGGATATGGGAAGTAGTGTAACATAGTATACTCATTTCAAATTCTATTGGGTGACCCTATTTGAAGCAGTGTGTAAAAGAGAGGGCAACAGAGACACAGAGCAGTTTTCAGAGTAAGCATTTTTCCCTGGTTAAGGCAAACTGTGTATCTCTAAAATGAGCCAACCTTAAGAGTCTGAGCAAGGGGCAGTTATTCACTATTTTTAACTGCTCAGGAACTGGGACACCCAGTGAAATTATCGAGAATTACCAGGTTCAAAACATACCCAAGGGAGTTCTTCCTAACACACAACATAATTCAACCCAAGGGTTCATTGCCACAGTATACTGTAGAGGCCAAAAGTATAAAAGGGTTCAAAAAGGGATTAGTCAAATTTATGGAAGATAGGTCTGAGGGTGGCTATTAAAAACAATGGTCAAGATACAATGTATGATGTTAGAGAGTCCCAAAACTGTTGACTGCCAGGATCTTCAGGATTACAGAAGGGGAAGGAACGGTCCATACATGCCGCATTTCTTTTCTATTCCAAAGCATCTGCCAGTGGCCACTGCTGAAGACAGGACATCGGGCTAAACAGATGTGTATTCACAGCTCACAGAAATGGGAACCAATGTTGCCTCATTCCAAGCTTCTATTTGCTTTCAGGTAAGCTCTTAAGGTATACTCAGCTCACAAGTATATGAGTACCTGCCAGGCAAGCACTAAGCAACGTCATTAACATCTGTCACTAACGCTTGGACTTTCTTTGGTGAAATGTTTTGGAACACTTTCAGATATTTCCTTATGTTAAGCCCAGAGATTTTTTCCTGCTCTAGATAGCAGCTGTCCCCTTGTCTCTGGAAGAAAGCTTTTTCTATCATATTTTCATATGCTTCTACAAACTGCATCTTCCTCACTCAACATTTTGTCTATGGTTAAAGCTGCACTGATTTTCAGTTATGACATTTTAAGAACTGCTCCAAACTTCAAGTGCTCTGAATTTATTTTAAAGTTAAAATTATTTTAAACTTCTCTTAGCTTGACTTCTTCAAAGCTTAACTTAACACTGTATCTGTTGCTGGTGCAACTTGGAAATGCAAAGGGACCTTTGAGCAGATAGGGAGACATTCCAGGAGTTACCTCCTTTGATGCATGAAGCAGAACTGTGCTGGGTGATGGCCAAAAACACTTTTGTGCATGGGAGGGGAGCACATGGCTAGGGACAGCCTATCAAGCTAGGCAGCAACTGGGATTTGTGACTTCTGGCTCTGCTTTACATGTGTGGGATGTGGCCACAGCAGAAGCGGCAGCAGGAAGCAGTGCGTGAGACCCAATGGCTCTGTGTGTAGGCTGAGTGTAACCTCTGTCAAAATCATGTAAAGACATTGCATAGAAAATGAGAAGTAATTGTTTGTGATTCAGCTCTAAAACCTCCTTATCCTCTGTGTTTCTTGCATTCCAGTCCATGAAAATCTGTCTTAGATCTGCCACATTACTCTAGGTGTCTCAGAGATTGTCGCATAGACAGATCTGCTAAATAGATCAGTACAAGAGTCTGAAGTTCATATGGGGAAAAAGCCATCAAGATCTGCTCTACCTCTACTCAGGCACAGAGAGAAAAAAAAAGCTCTTATTGGTTCAGACAGAGCAAGTGCTGATTCTCAGTGCAGCTATTCTCAATTTTCATCTTTCAAGAAATGCAGAGGTGACAAATAGTCTCAGATTTCCTCAAAAGCAGTGCATATGTTTAATTCTGTGATGGCACACATATATTTTCATCATACACCAGGGAATCTCAGCCCTTCCAGATGCGTCATCCATTCACCTCAGCACTCAAAACATAGTGAGCATAATTTAGTAAATTTTACAAATTAAAAAGAATGTGCCACTGAAAGACTCCACCATTCAGGTGCAGTGCATGAAGCTGATTTTCCAGTCATTACAAATGGAAAATGAAGTAAGTGACCTCTGCATGAAAGCTGTAGCCATGAAGGAAAAGCTGCTTGGAAACAATAGTCCTTGAGCCTGAAAACAGTATTGATGCTAAAGGAAATGGTGATAAGGACTGGCTATTTCAAGGCTAATTAAGTCAGGAGCACTTTATGCCTAAACTAGCTCCTGCTCCATAATTAAATCATCCACTTGGTGTTCAGGTATTGCTCCCTGATGCACCTCTGCATGAGCAAGGCCAGCATGCTTTTAAAATGCTGCCCAAACTCTAGCAGAAACTCACCACGTTCAAAACACCACTGTGGGATATTCATAGCTCAGTATACTGCAGTAAAAGATGTTGTAACATTAAGAATTTGAAAAGCAGAATGGCAAAATCAGCAAAGCGAGGCCAATTCATCATGTGTTTCTGGAGCACCTTAAGGTGGACCAATTGCCCCTCAGGAGTTACATCTTCTCTCCGCTGACATGGAGGGTCTGTGAGTGGGGCTAGAAATCTAACATATGGGTGGCTACAGCAGGTAAAACAGATGTAATCCTAAAAGCTTAACCCCATTCCCAGTGGTGTTGACTGGAGTTACTCTGTTGCTTTCAGTAAAATCCAAACTGGGCATGTGCCTGTTATTTAGTTTATCTCCTACTAAATCAACCAATCTTTCTTTTCTCCCCCAAGAAATGAAACCAAGTTAATATAACAATAATACCTATTGTTCACAGAGTACTAACAATGTGCCCTGCTTGGCTACCGTACAGATGACAGAATGAGGCTAAGCCTAGCACTTTTCGAAGAAGTTGTGCTGTTTATAAAAAAAATAAGTAAATAATTCAAATGCCTCCAATAGTAATCTGAAAAAATAACCATCTTTCCCAGGCAAAACAAAGATGAAGTTGGTGTAAGAAAGTAAGTCAGGGACATTTAAGAGAACATTACAAGTAATAGAAAATGCATAAATTAAAAAACAACTAAATATATGTGATAGCAGAAATATTGTCATATGTGTAACCACTGATGTGTTTAGTTATAATTTATTATGTATGTATCACAGATACACACAAATTCTAAGTCTTCATCACATGGTGTTGGACAAGGTTTGCAGTAATTGCATCTACTCATGTCAACAAACTCTAAATGACAGAGACAGAAGGTCTGAATAATCTGGTTTTACACTTCAGACATTTCTACTGCTTTTCCCTGCTAGTACTTTCTACTTCTGCAGAAGGAGCACTCTCTCATGGCACACAGTATTACTTCTGAAGCCCTCACTGAACAGCTCCTGCAATGACCCGTAAGTACCTTCCACGACTCTCATGAATACCCACATGGGGCCACAAAATTACTAAACTGTGTTGCAGTTGCTGTTAGATGATTATTTATTGTGCAGGGCCTTGAGCAACCTGGTCTAGTGGAAGGCGTCCCTGCCAATGGCAAGGGGTTGGAGCTAGATGATCTTAAGGTCCTTTCTAACCCTAACAGTTGTATGGTAACTGTGTTAGAGCTGGTGTACTCTACACAGAGGCAAAGGCTGTCCAGGAAGGAAACGTAGGAGTTCTAGGTACAGCTATCCTAACACTACAGGACATTTGAATTTTAATTCAGGTTTGAAGAGTGCTTTTGAAACAAATCTCCCATTCAACCCCATTTACAGCATTTTGGCCAGCTTGATGCAGTCCAGCTGCTATTGGGTATTTGGTCTGTGAGATCCAATTAGCACTAGTCCAGAGAAAATCACCTTAAAAGATGTCTATAGTAGCCTGAACATCAACTGTTTAGCTCTATGCAGCTTGTCCCATTGCCTTTCACTGTTTGCTAACATAAACACAGCCTTTCTACACTGAAAACTGGAAAAGAAAAAAACAACCAAAAAATCTTGTGCTGTATTTCTGTTTAGCTTCAGGGAAATGAGACCTAATCTCTGTCCTAAAGTATAAAACTTGTGGATAAACATACACCTGTTCCAGGAAGACAACCTGGACAGGTAAGTGTGGTTTGCTCTTACCTGAACAAAATTAGGTGTGTTGCAAGAGAGTCATTACACAAGTATTGCAATGTGGAGCTTTTCTGAGTACTACCTCTCAATCTTACTTTTCACTAATGTTGGTATTTAATTCAATTGCATTTTATTGTGTACCCTCTTCCATTTTCAGGCACCAGAAAGTACATGTGTACTTCAGACTTAAGCTGCTGTAATGCCGCAAGACCTGTGCCCGCTATGCAATATGGTGATTATATCAGCATCTCCCCTTTCTGAACAATATATGGAAAAGAGCAACATCTGCCAGAGTTTGTAAACAGGCAGGGGCAGTAAGGTTAGCACTTAACCATGCA
Organism: Psilopsiagon aurifrons; assembly: GCA_025447955.1. Classification (NCBI taxonomy): domain Eukaryota; kingdom Metazoa; phylum Chordata; class Aves; order Psittaciformes; family Psittacidae; genus Psilopsiagon; species Psilopsiagon aurifrons. The sequence continues at coordinate 39,362 of JAOEHY010019382.1, read as the reverse complement.
ACTATGAGCTGGTAATCCCAAGGCATCACAAACACAGAGTGCTGTTAAGGTGTTTTGGGCACAGGAAGCATTAGCCTAGCCTCCCATACTTCTAAACCCATGGAAGCAGTCAGATCCTGGGGCAATACAGACTTTTTTCTTTGTTTAGAATGGGTATGATTTAGGTGCTTAAATCACTGGTGTCTGCATCCTGTTGTGCTTTAATTTTTCCTGGCAGAGGACAAGTGCAACATGGGTGTGCTCAGCATGGCAATGTAGCCTCCTCTGATGGCAGGAGAGATTCCCCCACACTGCCTTTGTAAAACACACCCATCTCTGCACCACAGCATAGCTTGGCTCCCACAAAGACATGGCTGATGCTTTCCTTATGCAAAACAAACAGTAACTCTTGAACCTTTTCTGGAAGGAATTAAAAGACCAGATATATGGGAGCTCATGGCAATATTTTGCTGGTCTTGTGAATGTCTTGATTATAGCGCAAGTCAAGGCACAGCCCAGAGTAGACCTGCTAGTGTGTATGGTAAAGTTTTTTGGGAAATAAATGGAGAAGCTACTGATGCATAACATTTGTCTTATCCTGACCAGAATAAAGTGTCCTATTTTACTGGTGGTCTGCCATAACTTGGAGGATCAGCCCGTCCTCAGCTTTGGCAGCAACACCACATAATGGCTGCCCTTCCATGCAAGGAGTAGGGTGTTTTGTTTCTGCAACTTGGAAATTCTTGTATTTGTTTTGCCAACAAGTGAAGAAAGAAACTAAAAGATATTTTGATTCACAGGTCAATTTATTTTCACTAAACAAGAACGCTTAACTTCTTATGCTGGTGTCTTATCAAAGAAGTTCCTGTCATTGCAGGTATGTACTAGAGTTAAAAAATGTGTTCAGACAAATCTGCATGGGAAGGTTAACAAGATATAAATGATCTTAGGAGAGGTATTCTTCCCCAGTGCTACAGAGGTTGGCATGAAGTAAAGTAGTTGGTCCCTTTGAAGAGCTGCCAGCATAAATAGCTCGGAGTTAGAATTTTGGCTTTCATAACAAATACTGAAATGCAAGAGAACTATGCATTGACGAATATACTGTACGATTCAGTGGGACTAGACAACTCAGGCAGCTCTTAACTACAGCATAAACAAAATATCTTCCAAACCTTTATAAAGCTTGTCAATTACTTAGAATAATTCCATGATAATGACAATAGAATTCAAAGAAAGATATGTGTCTTTTCTTTAGACTTCCTCAGTTTTAGAAGGCTAAGATCTCACCTGCAAAAACAATGGTGGAGCACAGGACCCCAGCTTCTCTCAACAACCATCTGCACAGATTATTCATTCTCCTATTTGCTCTGATCTATCCCTGAATTCCACCTAAGTACCTTTGAAATATTTTTTCTCATTTCTTTTTTACTTGAAGAGCTAACACAAGTAACTGCTTGAATTTGCTAGCTTATCAAAGATTTCCAAGCCTCCCAGAAGGTACTAAACACTAACATGAGAGAAGTTACAGAAATTCCCAAACAGAAAGAGTATCCTTAACTTTGAGACAGATGCAGGTTGGAATTTACAGGGGACAATCCTTCGGTTTTTAATCTTGTTGTTCAGATGAAAGGTGCCTCATAGTTGTCATGAAAGGGATCTGGGTGCAGGTTTGTCCCACCTAACTTAATCTGTCTTAATTGAATATATTTTGCCACAATTTGTATGTTTTTTTCCTGAAGTTGGTGGAAAATGATAGGCACCTCCAAAGGAGGATTCATGTTTATGTATCCTCTAGACACCTGTCTTAATATGAATTATACCCTGAAGGTATACATCTGTGTTCACTGACTGCAGGAGGGACCCCAGATTATATGAGCAGAGAGCGAATTAGTAGGTGACTAACTCTTTGATGGTTTAAAGAATCCAGTTCAGTGATCTGAACATCTGGAAAACTCATGCAGTGCCCTGTAGTCTTCCTTTATCCTCACCTCCCATCTCAATCAAGGATGACGGCAGAAAGCTGAATGAGTGACTCTATCAGGTCTGCTCCCACATATGCAGTGCAGTAGAGAACAGCTCCTTCTGCTGTGAGCATGACTGGTGTCCACGACAAAGAAAGATATGTGTCTTTCTGATAGATATGTGTCCACAACACCAGTCAGAGCAAGCAGCAGAAGCATCTTTGTGCTACTGTGATCATATGACTAACATACATATTTACTCACTTATAGGTAGATACAGAGACATGCAGGTCTACATTACCATTAAGGTCTTGGTCCTCATGAAACTGAGTGCAATGCACTTGCATTAAGTGGGGCTGGGTTGCAGGGATGCTATGGGCTGTTTTATAGATGCCACCTCTGTAGGTGCTCCTGAAACAGTTTAAAGTCCAAAGACTTTTCATTCTTTTAATCCACACAATGACCAGTCAAAAGGTTGACAACTTTATCCATGCTATTCAGAGATCTTTACTTCTGAAAAGGGTTCAGGAGACAACAGTACCATGTGGAGAATGGTACACCCCTCTGGCAGAGCCCAGTACAAGCCCCTTAGACATGAGAGTATGGCTCTGCCCAGCTCCAGGGAACAGAGCAGTTGTACTTGGATTTCCTCCAGTGCATGTCTCCTAGGCTTCAAGATGATTTAGCAGAACATCCCATATCCAAAGATTACAGACCGAACTAAATAAAGCACTTGTGTGGGTGTGCAAAGCCCAAAACACTGCAGAAGCAAAAGGTTTCTCTTGCATTTCTCTGTATGGGTGTGTGTGTTGTATGAGTCTGTGAGGCCCAGAGCTAGAGGAGAGGGCAGATATATATAGAATCAAGCTTCAGAAAGACCGCATAAAGGAGCACTATATATCACATCCCTACAAGCTGTGTCTGGAAAGAGATGGATAGATGTGTGTTGCCTTACAAGCAGAGAGAAACTGTGGTAGGGTCCAAGGAAACAGGTCATGGACAGCACCCACTCCTGAGCCTCAACTTCCCACCAGTTGCACAACTTCCACCCTGCTGTTGCTTTTGGTCTGGGTTCTGTATCAGGCTCTCTGCAATACAAAAAGTGAAGCAACTACTTCATGCTTGGTAGGGTATGTCCATGTATTCTAACTGCAATGACACCACTATGCCCCTTAACTGTTTAGGTCCCCCTAACAAAAAAAATAAAAGCAAACAAAAACTAAAACCCTAAAAAAACAAACAAAAAACAAACCAAACTCCTTTCTTTTTTCAGGCACAGGTTTGATCTTGTATCTGGAAAATTATCCACTGGAGCCCATCGCACTAGGCAGGCAATGAAAAGACACCAATATCATGGAGCGTATAGGAGAATCAACACGGGAGGCTGTTTAAAGAGTATAGTAGATTATTATTGTTTATACATGTAGCAGCACATATAAACTGAATGCATCACAGACCCCCACCTATTCACTTGCTTGACTTTCCTGACCTATATACTTATACAAATGCAGCCAGACAGGTGAGCAAAAGGTTTACAGGTTCAGGCCCATCTAGTTGCAGCAGGCAACTGTCTATTAAAAGGCTGCACTGGAACTAAAAAAGAAAGTCTGCTGCCAAATTCGAATAGCAGAGAAAAAAAAAAAAGGAGAAAGCTCTTGAAAATAGAAGAAACAAGTTTCTACATGTACTTGTTTTCCTAGGAGTGCACCATTTGTGAATACATATTTCATGATGACCACTCTGCTGACAGCTCTTTTGGAAAGGTAAACAGATTGTCCTGCTCCAGAACGGGGGTAAAAAATCTGTCTTTACATTTACTTATTCTTGTTTGCAAAATTTTCAGCTGCTTACTCAGGTCTGAAGTATTTGAAGAGCCAGATGAAAAGGAGATTGATGGAGCACATTTGCACTACACAAAGTTCCTGCTCTGTATTTTAATCGCTGCTTTGATGGGCATATCAGAGGAGGTCAGCAGAAGTGAAATGAGCTATGACTTGGGTGGTCTCTCCCAACTGAACCTCTAGCATACAATTCCTCTTATCTCCATTGAAGAGGGGCAAGAAAGATTTACAAGGTGGCCAGGATCTGAATTAGCTGGATCCTGTCTGTTGCAAAATTCTCCCTATGCCTTACCATTAAAATTTAACAGCAGGTCCTGTGATGCAATGTGCTTTGCATTCTCCTGGGGCAAACCACATGGACAGGTGATGTGCTGCCCAAAGAACCTCAGCACCTCTGCAAGGGTTAACTATGCACAGCAAGGGGGCAGCTGGTGTGAATCATGAGTGCTCCTCTGATCCCAGTAGAGCTGTGCAGATTAGCACTACTGAAGATGTTGCTTAATGCAACTCTTTCTAGAATGTTCTTATTTTGAATTTAGTTTCTAAAAGTGAAGTGGAGAACAAAACACAAACAACTTTCATCCCAGCTCTCTTGTTTACCAGAAGAAACAATAACTTACAAGAATGAAAGCATGACCTTTAACGGGGTTTAGCAGATCTGCTTGGGATTTGGATCTCACTAGGAGAGCCTAGCACATAGGCTGCTTTCCTAAGCCTGTTTCTCTGTAGGCTGCTCTCATTGTAAATGCACTGAGTTGAATCACTCCCACATTGCAGTGCTGTTATTGTGGTACCGGGGCAAAAATATTTGGCAGGCATTTCAAAGAAAGTGCTTCAGATGAATGACGGCAGCTGAGGAGCAAAATGCCAAGATTAAGGGAAAGTGTATGCTCTGCTATGCAGGGAAGCTTTTCTAGGAGACATACTAAAAAGAAATTTAGTCAAATTTTAACATACTTGCTAGTAACTTTTACTGGAAACAATACAGCAAAGAGGTCAATATTTTTGCAGTATTGAAAGTGTTGTTCAGAACATTAGCATACATAAAGAAGACAAAAAATTCGCTACTGCTGAATGAAACCAGAGTTTTAATTCATCAATACTATAAAGAATACACATTCCATTGGGGAATTCTATTCTAGTAAGAGAAACTCCTCACAAAAAGATTGTGATGAGCCTTGGAGTACAGAAAAAAACAGATATTTTGTGTTATTATAGCGGCACTTTTACCTCACCAAAGCTTGGGCAACTTCAGCTTTTCCATTAGAAGTTACTGTTTTCATGGATTTTTTTATAACTGGGACATCAGAATTGGCTTCCAGTTCTGACTTTGTAAATAAAAGCTCAGTCTGAGTCTCACTTATAGTGCCAAAATTTAAAAAAATATTAGTTTGGACGCCTTTAGTTATAGAAGACCAGGAAAATAAAAGTTTTCTGGTCTCATACAATTTAAAAATGCTTTTGGTTTAGCCAATTTGTTAAGCAATTAGTTCAATTTTTCTATTCCCCTTTGGGGTACTAAAATGCAAATGGTTGAGACACTAGATGTGAAAATGACTTTGCCATACGGAGTGACTACTTTTCATAAAAATTATTAATCTGATCTTTTGATCTGCTTTGTACATGCACACAGTGGAACTGTTCACCTGCTTATGCAAGCAAGAGAGAGCTGGACTTGTGGAGCAGACTCAAATGTGCTCTCTGTACCTCCAGGAGTTTGCAGAGTGATTGGAGACTCTCCAGTGCGCACTTTGTGGTCTTGCATGCAAGCGTGTGCATTTTCCATGGTTCCCAGTACACCTCTCAGCAGTACCCTGGGAAGCCTGCTGCTTGTATGCATGCATGCCACCGAGGATGATGTTTCTGCTTTCTAAATGCAAGGTTGGCTTTCAGTTTATTCATGCATTTAAATTGGAAAAAAAAAAAAAACAAAAAACCCACACAAAAGAAACAAAGAACGCACACACACACTCACGCCCCCTTCCAAGCCCCCAACAAAATTCTGTTGTGCTAAAATGTCTCACACCATAATCCATTAGTGTATTGAGATTAAAAGGTGCAATTTCTCCTGTAGCTTTTGCTTTTCCCTCTGGTTTCTATGTTCACCTGAACTTCTGATAGGTCTATCTTTCCTGCAGACTGTCACTGACGCTTGTCCTTTCCTTCTCTCTGGCATTAAAAGCACTGAGTACCTCCATCGAGCCCTGGGTAGTGGTGGGGGGCAGCCCCTGTGCTCCAGAGTGGGTGGGAGCCCTGCAGCATTTCCTGCCTCAGCCACCGCTGAAGCCCCCATCCCACTGCTGAGCATTGCCATTGCCATAGCATGCTCCCACACCAGCCATGTTGCCATTTGTCACAGCCTTTTCCTTCTGATTCACCTAGTGAGTCATTTGCTCATTCATTGTCTTCTGCCCTAAGTACTTGTTTTTTGCCCCCCCAGTTTTGGCCAGGTGTTCCTACACAGAAACATGGACACGTGCACCACATTATGCGCAGTAAATCCAATGCTTCTGGGAAGCAGCAAATCCTTCCCTTATGGTCTGCAGATACTCAGTAAGTTCAACACCTCTGGACAAGTCCAACTGGCTGTAAATGTGCAAATCTATATTGCAGAGAATGTGCTGTAGATCTAGCACTTTTTGGGAATGTTGCAAACAACATTCAAGTGCTGTGTCATTGATACACGCATGTACCTCAAGTCTATCCAGGTTTTTCTGGAAAATGCACAGGTCTAATGAATGTCTCACTACTGTGTGGTAGAATTTCTGTGTTCATGCACATCAGATGAATCTGGCTTTTCTGGACATGAAGAAGAAGCTGTGCATTTTTTGTAATACATGCAGAAACTTCTGAAAAACATGAAATACTCTAAAGATCTGTCTGCATACAATAGCTGAATCTAAAAGATGCATTTGAGACCCAGCATACAGAGTAGCTCTCAGTCTGCAGAGCTCTGCAGAGCTCCAGCCTTCAGATCTGATTTCTCTTCATCTCCCAGTTGCTGCTAATAGTTCTGTCCTTCTCAAACCTCTGCTTTTATCTGCAGCAGGGCCCCAAGTTGGCCAGGACTTGGAGGCAGAATTGCCCCACTGTTTCAGGAAAGTGAGTGCACCAAGAGACACTGAAAGGTTTCCAATTTCTAAAGCAAGATTTTATTAGAATATATACTCATAAACTAGAGCAAGGCATCTCTTTAAACTGAGTTAGCTCAGACTACTGGGCAAAGTAGACTGCATGAAGTGGTTTGAATACAGTCTCCTCTCTTCCCATTACACCCATTACTATACTCCTGCTCTTTAATCTTGCAATTCTTAGTGTCTTCCTGGGTTTGAACAACTGCTGCCATGTCGTTTGTTCGTCAGATAAATCCTCCATCTTTCCAGCACTGCTCATACTTGGCTTGACTTTGTTGTCCAGAGCAACTCCCCAGTTCCTTTCAGGAGGTTCCTGCTCCATGCAGCAGGCTCCCTGCTTGGTTCAACTCCTTCCCACCACTTCTTCACCCCACCCACAGTCAGCAAGGCTTTCCTCCCACACCCAGTTACTTTGGGGTGGGAGAAATTCCCCAGTTCCTCAGAAGAGTGATAGCATGTGCAGCAAACATTGACAATGCAAACTCTAGCCTCTCTGTTGCTGTGCCCCCATAGTAAATTGGCAAGTTCTGAGCAGGCAAATCCCACTGCTCTGCTGTCAGCCCCACTCTCATCTTCCATGCCACCCCTCAGAGTCATACCTTCGTGTTACTCCGATTCATATGAAAGCCCTCCTCAGCAGAAAACCTGAAAATGCTCTTTCTCAAGGAAACCCATCAGAGACATTACTGGGGAAAAAAATTTGCATGTGAAGTAAGGATTAGGCAGGTGAGTGGAACTGGGACTGCTTCAGGCTCCCATCCAGTTTCATCATTCTGGGAAGAGACACAGATACTCAGTGTGGCCTACAATGAACAGAAATACTTAGGAAGTTGTCAAGTATCATTGCACATGCCAAAAGCACATGTCAAGACAAGTATAAGCTGGTAACACAGGAAAAAATTAACCCTTGGAGGTGAGAGTGGTTGTGTTTAGCTTGTTTATCCTGCTCTTTCTAAGTTCATGTTCTCGTTTCCTTGAAAATCTGAAAGATAGGAGAGCTAAACAAGTAGCAGCGCCGTCCATGCTGAGCCACACCACCAGGGAGTGCAGGTAGGACATTGTGATATGTTTTGGTTGCTCAGTGCACACAGACCAGGAAAAAAACATAATTCTGGCACTTATTTTAACCACTGGGGTTGGAATACACCTCACTTACTCGTAACCATTGGAAAACTGGATAAATGATGTAGGCTGATTCATGATTCTTCTACCCTTTAGGGGTCGTGGTCACATGCATTGGTCACAGAGAATGAGCCTTCAACTGGACACATTCTGGCTGCAATTTTGTGAGCTGGCTCCCATCCCAAACACTCAATGTGTTTTCCCACAACTCATCCTCTCTTCGCTTTGCTCTTTGTGGCCCAGAAGAGCTTACACTTCCAGGGACTCAGCTGACAGGTAGCAAGTAAATAAACAGACAAGAAGAAAAGCATAAGGTGAGGGAAAGAACAGCAGACAAGTATGTTTGCTCAAAGGATTTTTTCCTTTTAAGCATTGCTGTAATTTCAACACGGGCACCGCAGTGCTGAGGATGAAACAGGTATAGGATTTAGCAGCAGGATCACAAGCTCTGGGAAATTACAAGCTCCTGTAAATCCAGATTTCTAATGCAAACAGAATTATTTCAAGGTTTTCAGCTCTACCATTTCAGCCTTAGACCCACTCAAACAAGAGAGAATCGAAAGTCTATTGGAGTGATACTGAAATGTGTTCAGATCAATTAATTTACTTAGTATGCAACATCTTTTTCTATAAATATAGTTTATGCTACAGATAAATTGGACATAGACACCTTCCCTACTTCCCTATGTTTTTCTTATATGTTGTCTTTATAAATTAATACATGCATCTAAAAATGTCAGCGTTTATTTTGATTCCAGAGAAAAATCCATAGTCTGCACTTCTTTTTGTTCTCCAAAATGCACTACCTTACTCAGTCTTCTGCTCCCCAGTTATTTTGAAGAAATGTCCTTTCCTTTCATATGTGAGTTAGGTGAAGAATTGCAGCCAGGGGGAGGCAAAAAAAATGGATCTAAAGAATGTTGAAATACAGCCACAAAATTGGGCAAGTAATGTATGTTTTCCAGTTGGAAAAAAACCTCACTTAAAGAGTGATAGCTGAGATGCCCTGATACCAGTTTTCCTCTCAGCCAAAAAGTATGTTAAATCTATTGGGCAGCTGATAATATGTCGGTTTTATGGGTGTCTGTTAAAGTTGTTCATCTGCTAAAGTTGGTACAGTGCTAAGTATTTGCTTTAGCTTGGATAAAGTAACCACTCAGTTAAGGTTAATCACATTTGATGGGCTTGAAAATCCTTGTAGTTTTTCTGTATGCAATATCCCTGCCAATCTTTCTCTGGATCTGCAAAGACAAGTGGAGTGAAAGCAGTAGACAAACAGGAACACCATCAGGCTACAAGATAAGACAGAAAGGCCTAAAAGCGCAAAGGATATACTCTAGTTAATTTGGTGGTAAATGATCTGTCAACCTGTGGAAAAGTCCAGGTGGTAGAACAGATAGGTGCATTTTCTAGGGGTGCTTACCTAAGCAAATCATTGGAGGAATGGATTGTTGTGGTAGTTACTTACATTGCTCCTCTCCCCACTTACCTGCATGGCTCAAAGGTAACTTCTTCCAAATTTTAATTGTGGGCTATCCTAAGAGCCCCTCACCAGGAAAAAGTCCTACACCCTTGCTGACCCTTGCCCAAAACTATGGGTCCTCCTTACTGCTCCATGTGTTGTTTTCTGTGCCTGCCATCTGTCTTTTGATCCTTACTCTTAAGACTGTGCCAACACACAGTTTAGGAGCAGCTTCTCAGTCTGGAAAATGATCCCAGGGGCTATGAGCACCAGGAGCAAAGTCCTCTTCTGGGATCAGGCCAGTCCTTAAGTCACTGACCTTGTTTGTCTCCCTTACTTAAAGCCACTGTCAAAGTTTCCATCTCTTTTCACAGAGACATAGTCAGCTTTTTTGAAAGGGATGGTCAGAGGCAGTACAAGCTGCTGGTAGCCCTCTGTTTCTTCGTGTCTCTAAAAAGATCTCTGGAGATGTTAAAACTTTGTAAACCTAGAGAAGAAAAGGACTAGGAGGAGAGCCAGCAGGACGATTTGCTCCTACTCCAGAAAATGGCTTGCTAACAGGGACAGTATCTGTCACAGGGCTGCCATCCAGGACGTATGTTACCACAAGACATTTTGTTACATAGCATGCGCAAAGGAGCCAAATAGAGAGAAGAGCTGAACACCTGAAATCACATTTGGTGTCACATTTGGTGTCACAGGGAGATGGAGATGCTGTAACAGCCCCAGAGTTTGGCCCAAGCACATCTGTCCTTCAGAGGGTTTTCTCTAAACACTTATTTTCAGGAGAAACTGAAGCAGCCATTTCCTTTTCATCATCCCCTCAGACTTTCTTTATTTTTTGGTAGAAGTAAACTTTGGCTCTTCTCATTTTGTGGGAGCATGGCTATCTCACATGACCACCGTTTCTTCAAATCTCCAGGTTCTCAAATTCTCTATTTTGTGTATATTCTGCAAATTAAGAGATAGTTTCTGCCTTGAGTTCCCAAAGGCACTGTATTACCAAAAGTGCCTCACAGCTGCAAATGTTTAGGTTACCAGCACCTACCTACTGGAAAAGCAGAAATTTCATTTCAAGGATAAGGCATAATATTCCATCCCTGGCAGAAATCTGAAGACTTTTCAAAACAGGAAAAAACAGTAGGCATGTTCCCAGCCCTCCCGCAGTCAGCATGGAAGTCCCAGGCACATGTCTGGGCTCATGAGGGCATCTTTCAGAGAAGCTTTCATCCCCAACAGCCAGCTGCTGGAGATACGCTAAAGAAAATGCCAGTCCATCAAAGATGTCTAGGACATGGCTCATCTCACTTAATTAACCAACTTAAAAGATGAGTATTTGGTTTAACCTAAGTAATCAATGACTTTTGGGAAAAGAGGGGATGAATACAGGGCTACAAGTCTCTCTCTACTGATGGATGCAACACAGGGAGCTCAGGGCTGTTGCCTAACAGTGAATGAACAAAGTTATTTGTGATGGATCCTACCCTAAGACATTTTCTCCAAGAGTCTCAATGTGTATGTTGATTATTTCTACTTAAATTCATCAGAGAAAATGAAGATCATAATCTGACAGTAAATACAAGTAAATGAATTCCTCTGACCACAGAAATCATCTGGTTTCCCTAGAGTTCTGGATTGGTTTCTGAAGATTTTTGAGATGTTTGGCCTCCTGTCCCTGTCTTAAGGCCTTTTGATAGAGGGATTTGCTTTATTTATAAGTTTCCTGGCTTTCCTGTCATGTGCTTAGCACCATCCCTTTGACAATGGTTTAGCATAGTGTTGAGTTTAGCATTTTTACTATAAAAGGGAATAGTATAAAAAGCTGTATCTGTCATTTACCAGAGTGAGTAAAGCTGAAATTTGTTTAACTGACCTGGATTTTTTCCTCTCTCGCACAGCATCGTTTTCATTAAAAAAGTGATAGAGCTCAACTAATCCCAGCAATAAAATGGTTGCTATTGAATGCCATGGTAGCTTTTGAAACAAGAAAACCTCTTTTTGTGTTCACTGCAAAAGATTAAGAGACTGTCAGGTTTGAAAAGTTGTTGGCTCTGCTTAATACTTGCTAAGTACAGTTTAGACTGTTTTATTCATTTATACTCCCTCACTTGTCTCCTTCATGTGTCTTATATAATAATTTCCAAAGTTAGAAATAAAAAAAAATAAAAAGGCATCAGCTAAGATAAAATGGCACAAGATTAAAAACTCTTAGCAGCCGCCAAACCTGGCGAGAAAGAACAAAGAGGTTTAAATTCATCGTATTTTACAGCCTTAGAATGCCACATATTAAATATAGATTTTGCTGATTATATTGTTATACATTCCATTGTTCCCATGCCATTAGCCTTCAGGACTTTATTACTTATGTAATTCCAAGATCTGACACAGCCAGAGTGAAATGCATCTGATCTCAATGAATGGCATCTGATGAAAAATGTTGATTTTAGAAGAAAAAAATACCATTTAATTTTACTGTGAGTCCATTGATTGTTGACAGATGTTACCGTTCCCATTTAATTATTCTTGATTAATTTAAAAAAAAAAAATAGATAGTTGTCAAAGTATTTGAAGTCATCCAGATATTTTTTTAAACGAGTTCTCCTTACTCTTTTTCTTCTTTCTTCCCCCTCCCCCAGATTTTCCATATTAAGGGAAACCTGATTCAGAATGGCACATAGAATCTTAGGGTTTCAAATAATAGAGCATATTACTATTAATTAATGACTAGGAAAGCATGAAGCCGTGGGAAGAAGAGGGGGTAATTGAGTAGGAAGTGTTTTATAGCGACTGCTGGCATGAAACTCCAGCATAGTACTGCGTCAACAGAAGTGCCTCAAATTGACATTTCTTGACCACCATGTATTCAGAGCTACTGATATGGACATACTTAGACATTATTTAAAAACATATCTAAATCCCAAGGAACTGGTAATTTAAAATAAATATGCAAAACTCAACTGATTCCCCACTCTGGAATATGAGCACATACCTTATGCCTTTTGGATAAAGGGCTGAGAAAGAACAAGAATATGTCTCACTTTCTCAGCCTACATGTGCACTAGTGAGAAACCTCTGCCCTACAAGTACCCACGTAATAAGCTGTAACTCCTTCACTGATAAAATATAAAAATATTTATTATCATCTTTATCCTGTTTATTTGAAAGTGTTAGCATTACTTTAATTAAAAAACAAACAAAACCTATTACTTAATTTTCTTGCTTTTCCTACACATTATTTTCACAGGAAATATATTTTATCATACTCTCCATTATAAAGGATTCCAATTGTAATCAAAAAAGATGGTTTCTTTAGTTTATTCTCTGAAAGTGTAGCAATGTACTCACCTGAATATTGTAGATTCAGTTTTTTAGAAGCATGAGACATAGATAATAAAACTCTCATTGCAATGAGACTACATGTGGATCATTTTTTTATATGATTCAGAAGATATTTAGTAATTTAAAATAAGAAAATGCTTTGAATAAGCAAGTTAATTCCTCCTGATCCTTGGAAACCTAGCAACATTTTGCTGTGGTCCACAGGCAGATGCATGGTGTATCTCAGGCATTTGAGGCACTCTGAAAAAGACTGCTCAGAGGCTGGAGATAGATAACTGAATATAGGCTCTCAACACAGGTGTGCAAACTGTCAGCCTCAAAATGGTCATCCTTCACCATTAACTTTGCTGACAACTTTATATGGCCCATGGTATATCCAATTTCCAGTCTATTCTTTCCTTTACCCATGCTGGCCATTGAAACAAAACTTTCACTGATGTATGTGGTTTGGATTTAAGGATAAAACTGCTCATATGGCAGAGTGCAGCCTCAGAAAGCCTGCGCCTGTAGCAGAGCACTTATGGTCCTTTACCTGCGTGTAGCTCCTCTGAGGATCAGGGACAGCCTGGGTGAGCACCCAGCTCCCAGGCTGCTGATTTGGAGCCTGAGTGCTGCAGAAGATGAGGAGCTGCTGTACTGCCAGAAATACCTCAGCCACTACTGTAACAACCCAAGTGGGAGATAGGAGTCTTCAAAACAAATCACACAGGTACAAGAATGTTAATTGAATTGGTATCCTATTTCAAGACATCTTGATGAGTTTTCACATTTTGTTGGTGAGCCCTGTTAACTCTGAGCTCTTCTACCCATATCTCATTGGAGAAACCTGTGCGAGCAGGGAGTGGCCTGGCAGTGCTTCAAAGAACCCTGGCTCCAGACATATAAAGACTGCAGTGAAACTGCAATTCCATGACTGGTGCTTATCAAGTGTAATATTTTACTCTGTATAGTCTTGCTGTCCACCTGAAAAACATCTAATAAGACAAATTGAGATTTCTCAAAATGTGGCCTCAGGTCCTGGTTATGCTCCTGTTTTAAATAACTTATTCAAGCTGGCCCCTTGGATTTTGTGTTCCTGGGTTTCCTTTGATGTGGTTCAGTGTAATATGTACTACACTGCCTGTCTTATTTAAATACAATGCTTAATCATGTTTCATTCTTAGAGTCTTGATTTAGCTATGGATCAAAAAATTGGGTGCAGATTTTATTTTTTTGGATTTGTTTCTAAAGATGTCTCCATATAATGTAGCAGATGAACTTTGTGTTGTTACATAAAATATAACTATGTACAAAAAAAAAAAAGCCCTCTGTGTTTGGAAAAGGCATTTCTCTTTGGAACAATCTCTAGAGAAATGTATTTAGCTGTTCTGCTAAAACACCAACAGCTGAGGAGCATGACAGATCACTTGGCATTCTTAAAGTTGAATTGCTCTCACAACTTATCTCTGCGGCTGAAAGAAAGATAGCGTTACACCTTCAGAACCCCTATTACTGTAATTAAGAAAGTCAGCCTTCTCAACATCTCTCCATGCTGTTCTGCTGACAAGAATACAAATAAATTAACCATTGCAGGCTTCAGTCTTAATGCAATCAAAACGCGGATGGAATTTAAAAAAAAAAATTACTCCACATCTCTGGACTCCTGGGTTGAAACACAAAGCATGAAAAAAAGTGTCTATGCTACCTGGCTGTAGCACATGTTAACTGCATACCAGAGCTGCTCTTGGGAGGGGTGCCCTGAGTACAAACTAAGCTTACTCCTGATCTCTCCTAAGGGAATTCCCCCTATGGGTCTTCAGCAAAAAGTGCCCATTTTTACCTGTGACTTGGAACAGCCTCTCACCTGTGCAGAGGATTGGTGTGGAAGGAAAGGGAGCCCTGTTTCTGCCTGCCACCACCCTTTCCAAGGCTCTTCATTCCAGGAGCACAAGAAAGTGATAACATGCCCCTGCATAAATGCATTAGCACCTGGATATATTTCTATCCTGGTAAACTGCTGTTTCTCAGCTCTTCTTGCACTTTTCCTGGTGCACATGCACTACCTGAGGAATAGTGTGTTCCATCACTGTCTTTCAGAGTGAAACAACTACTGCCTTCCAAAACAAAACCCATGCCCAGTTCTGAATACAGTTAGGTCCAGCAGCTCTTCCTAGAAGCAGTATGAGTGACACTGCACTAGCTTCAAGCCGCTGCCTTTCACAGTACTTCAGCACTATGCCAGCAAGCTTTCCATCTTCAGACACCTTCTCATTTCCTTCTGTCATGTCCCAGAAGATGAAACACTTGCCCTTCGTTTTCTGATGTAAAAGAACTACGGAGCTGCAATACAGGTTCCACATTATTCCAGGCGTGTCGAACTAAGTAATTAAGTCTCAGGATCATGAGGACAACATATTGGCCACAAAGGAGACCAAAGGGAATGGCCTTTGTAGGATGTAGCATGAGGCCAGTTTTCATTATATAATTGACATGCTACTTGCATTGTGCCTGCTGAGCTGAACATCCCTTTGAGGTCACCTGGAATACGCACACTCTCCAAAGTGCCCAGGTCCTCTGAGCAGCCTCACCCAGCAGGCTTGCTCACAGCTTGCCTTCCATCATTGCAAGACATACCAGCCCCACCCAGATAATTTTAGCATTGCTGTGGTCTTTGTATCATGGCTAATGGCTAAATCAATCATGCAGGAAGAGAGAGATTGAGATCAAAATTCTTCCTTGGCCTGGGGGTTCAAAGCTAGTCTTCCAAAAAGAGTGACATAAATTGCAGAACAAAGTACCTTCCACCTCCCCTTTCCCTTATTAAGTAGTAACTGGATGAGAAAGAAAAGAATAATCCTAAATGTAGACCGTGGGATTGCCTGTCCACATGAGTGCCTGTATATATTACAATATCTTACTTCTTCATAATTGTTCTTACTGTAAGTTCATTAATATTGAGAGTGCTTTGGCCTGAAATCTTAGGAAGAGTTCTTGTAGCAAATTCTCATGTACTTCCAAGGGATGGGAGGGAATGCAATCTAGACTGATGTTTTAGAGTAAGTTATCTGAAAACCAGCAACCTTGAATTTCTTTAAAGCTGCTTGAAATTTCACTTGGTATAACCTTAGGGAAGTAAAGCGAGCGCAGTCACTATATTCCCTTCCCTGAATGTGAAGATTGTATTTATGCATGGCTCCTGTGTGAAATACAGCAGGCAGGAAGAAGGAGAGGAGAGCATCTGTGACCTTGGCTGTTATTTCAGAATAACCTGGAGCCAAAGCACAGCTTTGCCCAGATTAATCCATGAGTTACCTTTTTTTTTTTTTTTTATAAGAGAATAACTGCATTCAAGCATGGCTTTTCCCTTAGATACAAAAGACCTAATTCAGTTGTGGTGTTTTGTTGCACATTTTTCCTGGTGTCATTCTGAGAAAAGCAAAGATAGTCTGGGTAGAGATGCAGCTATTAAAGACATTCATGAATTGCTCGCTAATGGATATAACACTTGAATTTGCAGGCATCCTCAGTTGCTAATGGAACCTGAAAGTTGTCAGGAAGATGCACTTGCATTTGACGTGACACACACCCTCCTTGTGCTGACAGCTCTGCAAAGTTACATTTTTAAAAACATATTTTCTTAATGCATTTTTTGGCTAACCCAGTTGTCCCCATTACCTCTGAAATGCTTTAGTCTAATTCACATTAACCGGCTTACTGAGATACCAACAACATTCTTTTTTCCTGGATCAATTGACCAGGCTTACAGAACTGCTGGTATTTAAAGAAAGTTCAAGCCCTTTCATGACTGCTGTAGAGCTCTGAACTTCTCATTTATCTGGCTCATTAAGAATATTCCATCATCTATGCACATAATAGGCAAATAGCTTTAATAGTTCATAAAATGACCTCTTTTCTCCTGGTTAAAGCTGATTGTACTGTAGAGAGCAAGGAGCAGTGACTCCTAAGCTGGAAACCATGGGCACACAGGCAATCCTCAGCCTTTCTCAAAAATCTTTATCATGGTGTGAACAATTCAAATGACCAGACCATGAAAATTTAAGTTAAGTACTCGAAGCTAGTGCTGACTGCCTTACAGCAAACCATCAGTGATTCACCCCACTTTAGCAGTCATTGGTACACACTCAACCAAAAGAGGATTTCTGGGATATCTCAGACTTTGCGGCAGATCTGAGGAGAGGATTTACCCACAAAACCACAGATTAACATACAATTACAAGGATAGCAAAAAAGATGCATTTAGGTAGCATGGAGATGGAGTTCTGAAATATCTGGGAGATGGAGATCTGAAATACGTGGGAGATGGATTTCTGAAATATGTGAGAGATGGTTTACACACAGTCATTTTATGATGTGGAAAAGGTTTCTATTAAAGCTTTGCAGAGAAATTTTGACATAACTATCAGAACATTCCATCACAATATCCAGCACTGCCAGAACCAAATACCTATGTGATTTATTTTCCTGGAATTTAGGTTGGCATCTTCTATTTACCTAAGAATTTTTGATAGAAAAGTTCTAATGATGCTTAAACTTCATTTTAAATTTAATGTGTTAGTTCATTTCTTGTAGTTGCATTATGCCACAACCAAAACATTCTGTTTAGAAAATCCTAGATCATTAACTATGTGGAGAATGATCATTATTTTTCACAAAATTAAAACTTAATCAAAATTTGATATTTCAAAATCCTCAGTAAAAAAAAAAAAAAAAAAAAAAAAGCATCTCTGTCTTCTGTGTGGGTTCTGTATTTTCAATCATGGAGAGTAGCAAGGTAAATCATCTAGCACTGGAAAGATACTGCAAAATAGATTTATCTGTGATTACATCCAACCAGTATCTCCAATATAACACAGCATTATTATTTTGTGATAATCTTGTCACCACAAAATTAATTTGAGTCATGCATGAGTCGTGCTAGTGACATTGAATGAACTAAACTGATTGGCTGATTTTTGCAACCATTTTCATGCTTCTCTGAAAGAGCTTAACACAAAGATCTCTAAATGTATCTTTTTTTGGCCTCATGTACAGTACTTTTGTCTAATGTGTATCTATAGACTGCAGTGGGGATGTCTATCATAAACATTATCTTGAGATTGAAGCAGTCATGTTTCTTATTCCCAGTAATATAGTTCACATTCCTTTAACTCAGTTGTGTCTGATTGACACAGATGACTGCTAAATTCTCTCAGACTGATATCAAATGCAACAAAGTGCAAGTTCAAAAGATGTTAAGAAAGAGATATTTTTAAGATAGATTACCTGCAAATCTCCTAATTCAACTCTCTTGTTTCAGCAAATCACCTCTATGTTTACTGCATAAAAATAATCACTCTAATGTACAAATTTATGTCCAATTTGGGAATTGATGAAGACATTAAAATTAAAGCATCAAGAAAGATAGGCAGTGCTATCCTACGTATAAATGAATTCAGGATACCTTGCAGATTCAGAACATATAGGATTCACCTCTCCTCTTCAAATCAGTTTGAAAACAAATTTCCAGTAAAGGCCAAACAATGACTGTTCTGTGTTGTCCAGCTGTGCTTCAAATGGGCTTCCTTGTCTTCTGACTGCCTTACAACTCAGCTTCACACATGCCACCATAACCAAATTCCTATATGAGGAAATCAAGACTAGTACCACATACCAGTAAGAATGTGACCACAAATTTGCCTCCATAAACAAAAACACTTCTACTAATGCATTTCCATATCTTCCAATAAAAAAAGATATCCCACTGTGGTGGGATACGGCACAGAAAGACTGGAATGGATTTTTACGCTCTGTCAGAAGCTAGTCAGCCTACTGAATATTAGCTTTAATCTATTAGGTGTAGCTATTGGGTTGTAGGCTATATCACAGTCACTTCTCTTCTGCCAAAATGTATATACTCATTTACTGTACCCCACATTTTCTTCCAGCATTGGATCTGGATTTAGTAACAATTGAATGCACCAAGCTAACATCTCTGGAAAATTGCTAGTAAAGCAAGAACTATCCCTGAAAGGATGTTTATAACCTCAGCATTCTGCTCTCAAGTGGTTCAGAGGTGGGGATTTCTTTTAATGGGGTGGTAGGCTTTGAGAAGTTGTCATTCTTGTTTCAAGATGTTCAAATATGAAGCACTGAACCAGTAGACAGGCAAGCAACTCTCTCCTCTATAGTACTCTGTGCGTGTGTGTGTATGTGTGATGGTGAAGGTCAGAGGGGACTACCCTCAGGAGAGAAACAAGACTTTCAGCTGCAATTTCTGAAGAGGTGGATCGTGAATCATGACACCTTCAAAGTCCTGCAGAAACCTGCAGCCTTCAGAGCCCATTGACTTCAATGGTAGTGTTGGCCAAACATCTCACACTAAATATTTGATGACATGGTGCAAGGAGCCTCTCTACTGTGCTTGCTTCATCTCCTCTTTTCCCTGACCGCCTCTCTTATACTTTGTAGAAGATGCATTTCTTCCCTTACCCTTTATCTCCCTCAAGTTTTATTTATTTTCCTCACTTCCTTTTGAAATTATTTCTGATGTTCAGAAGCATTTATTATTCTTCTATTGCCTTCTCTAATTATTCATCTCTTGAATTAACTACCAGGAACTTGTGATTATTTCCATTGCATATTTTATGCTTCTTCTTTCAAATGTAATACTATGATGGCATGTGCTTACCTCCTGAAAGAGCTCCTCCCAGACAGCAGCTTGATGACCTGCTATGTTTTTCTTTATACTTTTCCTTCATTAATATGTAGGTTTTCTTCTTTTTAAATATGATATGACTCACTGAAATATCTCATGTCTGAACCTGGTTTTCATTATTACAAACGCTGGTATTTATGGTGTGTTTTTAAATTGCAGGCACACGGAGTGCAGAACAGGGTCCACTTCAACTCAACAACCTGACACCATTCTAAGGGAGAGAGGAAAAGCTGTTCTGGTCATAGTGACTATGAAGGTCAAACAGAATAGCTCAGGAGGGAAGGCGCAGCCCTCTCAGCCCTGGTTTGCTGTGTTGAAATAAAGCTCCAGACATGAATAAGAAAAAGAATGAAAAAGAAGTTTATCATATTTGTGTTTTGCCTATGTAAAAACTAATTTGCTTTCTGAGACTCAGTATTCGAGATATTTTGTTTATTTACAAATTGATCAAGTCACTGTTCTGGAGGAAAAGAAACCACCCTTAAATGAAAAACTGTCCTTTGTTGCAAAGTCGTGTGGTGCTGTGGAGATCATAACAACTGTAGAAATCCTTCATTCCTCATAGCATCATCCCAGCAGTGTAAGGGAGCAAGACTCCTTCTCCAAGCTGGCTCCATTTTTTGGCTCTGTGCTACCAATTTTGAGTGGTGTTAAAGCTACATGGATTCAAAGCAAGAAACACTTTCCACAGCCTTTTATCTCTTAGGTTGGGTTTTGCCCTAATAGTCAGGCATAGATCTTACCATTTTGTAATTGCATTTCATGGAACTTCAGCTGTTGTTCCCAGCCTCTAAATTAATCTTTGTTCTCACAAGGAAAGAATCACAGAATCCTAGAATCATAGAATAGTTAGGGTTGGAAAGGACCTTAACATCATCTAGTTCCAACCCCCCTGACATGGGCAGGGACACC